>JAVDBV010006244.1:0-11454 GCA_032619315.1 Piper longum
GCGCAATCACCATCGACGGGAAAGGAAGAACTCGTAATCAGGATGGCGGTTGATGGTCATTTGCTCACCATTATGCAAAGAGGCCCTGGACATCACCGTTGCACTTGCGTTGAGTGTTTGCAATCGCCTCTTAAGAACATCACCAGGTTTGATTGGATCACCTCCTGTTGGTCTGATTGCAGAGGATGATGCCCTCAGGTCAAACCAGCACTCCTTCTGCATGTACATGCTAAAAAATTAGGTACGTAGTTAAGGAGTAAGAGTGCATGAAATGAAACTGAATCGAGAATATATATTGTTTTTGTCAAGCTACTTAAAAAGTTAGGTAAAATGAAACTGAATCGAGAATATATGTTTGGCCGAAAGCAAACAAAAAGATGGCAATAGCAGATACGTGGGAAATGCAATATACAAGACATGCAACATCAGTGTAAGCTATCAAAGTGAAGAACTGAATTGACCATCGAAGTATAGATCAAGCCAATACCTGAGTGTTGTAGTATTGTAAGCCAGCAACAGGGCAGGCAATGCAGGTATCTCCGTAAAGAGTGTCACTCGATGCTGCTGTATGAATAAAATGGCCAAAGGAATGGTATGTCAAAAATGTAGCCCGAAAATCACTATCAGCTATCCGATATATAGGATACCAAGCCACAGCATACCTACAAACAACAATTAACAGACAATTCAATTCCACAGAACAATGGCAATAATTGTTCCATTTCTCAAAAATGTAAGCAAATTGAAAATCACAAAACCAGTAGGAAGAGAAGAAGAATATATATACCACGATGATGGGTGTACCGAATGCAGACGCAGATTCCTAAGTTTCGAAGGATCACCATACATTTGGCAATTCATGGAGCTTTCACCTCTAGCAAGTTCTTTTATTCTGACCAACCAATGAATTAGGACAATCATTCAATAAAACAAAGCTTCTTCGTCCATCGACTCTACGTACCAAATTGCATGGCTAATGACATAAAATAGAACCGAACAGTTGAAAACATGGAAAAAATTAATCAAGTCTCGGAAGAGAATATGAACTACAAGAAGAAGAATTTACAAAAAATAACAAAAGTCAGTTTACGCCCAAGCAAACAACTATTATCAGAATGAGAAATACTAAGTTTCGTTTCGCGACATCTATGTATGGTTGTTTACTTTAATACTTGCTTACCACAACATCATTTCATTGAAGTAGAAATATAAATTATGTGCTTCAAACGTTACAGAACACAATAGCTAGCGAACCACTTACTTATCATGAATGGGCAGTCGCTGGTGAGGTGGCTCAACTTCAAAAAATTCAAAGAGAAGTTCTGGACCACCTGAGTAATTAAAAGCGGTAGCCGAGGAGGTTGACGATAGGTTATTGTGTTCCTTCGTATATTGGGGGAATGGAATTCCAGAGCTGGGCGAGCCTCTCTTAAGTACTCTATTTATATTGGTACAAGCCCTGTATTTTGAATGGCCAAACAACTGCACGGCTGACAGAAACGGAGCAAAATACGCACTATATGATTCAACCTTAGAACCAATTCTCTTGCCACTTTGCACACCCTCCACCTTCACCTCAATTCCGTAACTTCCAACTTTGTCATACCAACGCCAAAATTTTCTCAAGGGCGTATTTGGGATTTTATGCATGCAAAGAGAATTACCAATCATCTTCTTGTCTTCACAGGTTACACAATGTTGACAACTTCTTAATAGGCCAACAACAGGTGTGACTTCGTGGAGAAAATCTTCAAAAGCAGCAAGTGAACCACCTATGGCCAAGTGAACTGCTTCTGACTCAATTTGATACATGTAAGTTTCACGAACAACGTCAAACATTCTGTTTACGCAAGGATTGGAAATAGTAATCTTCTTGCTCAGATTAGAAGCAAAATAGCACCGTGGCTCAATATGTGAATATTCAGCCCTGACATTCGATGTGTGAAGCTCATTATAACTTCCTTCTTCTGGTTCCACAGAGATGTCACATGCGTCGCGGCTCAGGGATTGAATTTCTTTGCCACCAACCAGGCCAGGATAAACATGTTCCTCACACCCACTAATTGGTTTATGCAAATGGACCTCCTTGTCCAGATTAGCAGCTTGTTGCAAACTTCGTTGAAGCTTCTTTCCCTTCCTATTCTTTCTCTTCGATGCCGGTAAGCTGATGTCACTGCTTCTACCCTCCTGCCTGCTAATTTTCACATCAGTTAAGTCCTGCAAAACCCTTGAGCAAAGACTGTCACAAGTATCAGACATTTTCATATGTAAATCACCAGCGTTGTCTCCAACGGCAATATTTTGAGGATTAGGATTGGTCACACTGTCGAGACTTGCGGTGCCTTCTTTCTCAAGAGAAGGAGAACACTCAGCAGTAGGAGACAAATCCAAGCTAATACCTTCATTTTTGCCCAGCAAGGAAGATGATCCGTCAAGTGCATTATCTCCAGTGATGAACGGTCTGCCCAAAATGGACGAGGAAGTACGACTTAAAGCTGTATTACTACCTGCATTTGCAGCAATCTCCTCCACGATACTGGACGAGGAAGTACGACTTAAAGTACCTGCATTTGCAGCAATCTCCTCCACGATACTAAAAGAACCATCTTCACATGAATTGCAAACTTCTGTAACTAAAGCATTACTTGGCGTTGAAGATTTCTTCTTCTTTTTACGTTTCCTTCTGGCATTCTTTGTAGAGCTCCTTGCTGCTTCTTTAGTAACATCAGATGCATCCTCGAGACGATCAGTAAAAACTACTGTATCGGACTTAGAACTGGCAGGATCACACACAAAACCACCATGTATGCTGTAATTGCAAGAATCTAAAGAGGATGACTTATTAGCTAGTTGCCTATCTTGATGGCATGTGCCATGTGAACCTTCCACAAGATTCACCGGAGAAGAGCTTGATGGGCATACATTAGTAATGTCGAAACAAGTATCTTCTGTACATGCCGTTTCATGATTACACTGAGGGGGGCAAGGACCTGCAAGTTCTGAACTAGTTTCTTGATCCGGTCGTTGGAAAGCAAGAAGCAAGGGAGAAAAAAATCGCCAGCGCCCGCCGAAATCAAAAGCAAGACATGTGAACGTGCAATGGCTGCATTAATAAGGTGACACATTTCAGATTACTTGCTTGATAGAAACCTGAAACGCAGTGCAACAGCACAAGTAAAAGCTCCAAAAAACCACGAAAGAAACACTACCCGTCATTAGATCTCCCATGCACCATGGACGCAAACTCTTCAGGCACCTAGAGCAAAAATACAGAGCAAAATTTCACTTGCATGTCATATGGAATTAAGTGCATCTAAAAGTTCTTCCTTTCATTTTTTAAAGGTACTGGGGGTCGTGGGAACAATAATAATCCTACAATGATTCTTCTATATATTTATTTATATTTCAAAGCGTGCCATCAATTCTTCAATGACTCCTAATCACACTGTAGATTTCTTGTGCCTATCCGATTAAACAAAGAAGTAACAAACAAAATGTTAAAAAAAATATTTGAATTGGATATAAACTACAGTCAGCCATAAAATTAAGTATCATGGTAAGTCAATTCTTAAAGGCGTATAACAACCATGCACAGCAGCTGATTAGAACACATTTGATCCATTGTATATGACAACCATTACATATAACTCTACATACGGGATAAGTACAAATAAGTGACCTTGGATGCCAATAGTAGAGATTAAAATCTCTCATGCATAGCAGTTGCTTTAAATCTATTTTCATTTTCATCGAGGCGGTTGCCAAACACACTACCCAGACAGTTTTGTTATATCTATTTCTAAATGAATTCAACATAGACACATGCCTAAATACTTTGCTTAATAACTAAATTCTTGTCCTCATACCTTCATGTTTATATTTATTTATGTCATCTTATATAATATATCCAACTAATTTTCATAGAGCAATTAAACATATCATTGCAAGTCCTTAAACATGATGCCTAGAAAACCTTCCATAACCTTGATTGACCTGATTTGTGTCACAAAAGAAAATGCATGTTTCTATTGCTATATATAAACTACGTAAGTAAAAAATATTGATAATGATACAAAATTGCTTCTAAGTCACAATGCCAAAGTTGAGAGTTCTTTATAATGATGAAGTCAGAAAGAATTATAAGCAAACAGTAATAAACAGCAATCATTAATCGAGCCATTCCCAAGTTAAACTCATATGCGACTGATAATTATTATCGTAATCATTATAATACTGAAGGAATCATCATGCTCAATTTTTTCATAGAAACAAGTTAAGTTCTGAAAGATTGATCATTTTTTCCAACCTTAAAAATATTAGAATATTTAAATTTAGATAGCCAATTAATCATATGAATAATTATAATTATTATCTTCGCAAATTAAAAAATTCGTTTTTAACTTCATTCCTTACATTACAATCCTAAGACCACTATGGATATGCTGCAAGGACATACCATAAGTGTAATATAGGTTTCACTGATTTATATTGGTTCAATATTTAAAAGTTAGGATAATAGCCCACAAATAAATCAAGTGATCAAGTGACGACAAATTAATCCAAAAGTGATCAACAACTACGCGGCATATTAATCATTAAAGAGAAAATTTCCATAACACCAAGCAACATCTGATAGAAATCTTGCTATTTGCCTACTCTAAAGGTTTCAATAATAAGGGATAAATATTCTCTTTTTAATGCCTATAAACTGAATGATGGTTCCAAATTACTAATTATGAGATCGATAAAATTCTTGAGAAATATTAGAAGTGAATAATGATGATCTTAGAATACATATAATTGAAATTAGAAAGAGCATAACATTAGTAAAAAAGAAAAGAGAAGATATCTCTACCAATGGATGCTGCAAGAGGACACCATAAATGTATTAAAAGTTTAACTCGTTTATATAACATAATGCTTAAAAATATTTATATGATATTCTGCAATAACATGTATACACCATGACAAGTTATGAAATACAAAAAAGTACAAAATTAATCAAATAGGCAGCAAATTTATCATCTAAGTCTGTTTGGATTGAGAAAAAAGAGAACGAAAGTTAGAAATATATATATATATATATATATATATATATATATATATCAGTATTTATCTGAGATAATGTAATGTCATATTTACCGTGACGAGTTTCGACTCATAAAAAGCCCAAAATGATCCAGTAAACAATAAATTTATCATTCAAGAGAAAATTTCCAAAACAGCAAGTAAGGATCAAACATAAATCATGTCATTTCTTTAACCCAAAAATTGTCAACAACAGGGGATAAATATTCCCTTCCCATTGCCTCTAGCCTAAACGCTTGATCCAAAATACAAAAAAAATTATCATGAGATCAATTAAACTTCAAAAAACGGTCCAAGTGACGAACTTAAAATTGTAGATTACATATAACACAAGCATGAGAGCGTATTGACAGATTCGATCATGAAATCTATGCATAAAGTCCATTTGAAATATGTCATCAAACATCAAATAACCAGATTCATCAGAACAACTACTTTATCCGACCAAAATAGCCAGAGCAATCTACATTCAGACAATCAGCGTTGGCGAACATAAAGTAAAAAAAATCAGCATACAAACAAAAAAAATCAATCATTTTGGCTGTAAAAATCACTCGCATTCATACATGAAAACTATGACAGTAGAGAACAAAGCATCAATACTGAACTTCCAATACCTTAACAGTAATCACCCTCCAATCGAACAACCATGCGCATGATCGAACCATCATAAAACAAAAAGAAAAAACTCACATTCAAACTAAAAAACATTGAAGGGCAGTGCAATATCCACAAACACATGGGACAAATACTTTACCCAAAAAAAAACCCCGCAGTACAGCAACCAAACGTGAAGAAACATGATCATACTAAAGCATTATAAAAAGTCGTGATAATACCAACGAAGAAAAAGAAATTATACCGACTGGTTACCAAGCGACGAAGAGAGACGACTGCGTAGGAGGAAGGGCTTTGAGCTTACCGATGAGGATGAGTGTGAGCGAAAGTAGAAGTAGAGCGAGCTGATCAGAAGGAAGCCAGCCCACCGACCGGAATTGGATCGCCAGGTCTATGTCAGGTTAACCTCAGTGTCCGGTCGTCGGAGCCGGTCGGACGAAGGCGAGAAGGTGGGCCAGAAATAGCCATTGCTAGTGATAACCCGGCGATATTGAGCCTACTGACTGCATGGCCTTCCCCTCCCCCTCAAGCTTCCTATTTATATAAGCCAGCCACTTCCCCCTCTTGTTAACGTAAATCCTTTCCTTTTGTTAAATTGTAACTTACATCCCTCTATTTTGTGTTTCTTATATAATTATAATCACTTGCTTTTGCTTGGTAATTAATGATTGGTTGTAAAATCTACTTCAGATGTATCACATGCAAAGAAATTGTTATTTTTAATATTATATAGCTCAAAATGCTTATTTTTATTTTTATTTTTGTTGCATGTAGGATTTTAATTAATTGTGTCTCATGTTTTAGATGCTCTTTTTTTTAAATAGAAAAATTAATTTATTTTAAATGTTGGATACATAAGCTAAAGATTATTCTTGAATTTTAGATGTGTTAACCTTCAGAAAAGATACAAACAAAGATGAACGGCATAAATTAAAAGGAACTTGGCCATGTAAGGTAACCGATAAACGATTTAAATTAGGAAACATAATCACCTTATTTGTTACCAAATTTTAAGTGGGTCAGGGTTGTTAGAATCTCGATATAATAATTATGGTTTCAAAAATATTTATCATTGAATGACCATGTATATACGAGGCACATTGAGTATAATAATGTTATATATATACATTGTCCGTTATAGAAAACTGTGGCTATTTGATTTTTGTGAGGATATAAATCCTATATAAATCTTTAATCTTAATTTTTCGAGGTAGCTTTTAGTTTTCCCCATCTTTTGGTATAAATAAATATGAATTTAAGAGGTTCCGAAGATCTATATATTTGCAGCTGTACAGGTTCTGCCTTGGGCATCTCCATGTTCGGACTGAGGATGGTTGGCGTGACCGAGGCTTTTCGGCCACTTGTTCCTTTGACCTCCAGCATTCTTGACGATGTCCCATGGCCAATTGTCCAGCCTATGGTGATCATTACTCATTCATTTATTATACAAAAAATAAACATTTTCCGACTTCTTATCTTTGTCTTTTATATTTTATTCATGCTGTTATAATAAGATTCCATTCAAAATAGTGTTTTTTTCCCGTAATACCTTGAACATTCTTCTTCATAAGTAGTCCTGCTAGTAACGTGACTGAGTGAGCATGGTGGAGTATCAAGAGTTGGCTCGTACTGATGATATAATATATTTAGTATAATGGATTGAACCGTGACATTATTTTGTGTAAATAAATTAAGGTGATTTTATGGCCATGTACGTGTGTTGTGTATCACTCCAATTCTTAAGAACTCAACCATAACATAAAACATCTTTTGGTTTCACGAAGCATCTTAATTTAGTTTACATCCTTTTCCATCCATCATCTGTGTGAACTAATTAATTAATCCTCTCATCCAACTATTTTTTTTTATGATGTACTATAAAAGTATGTTCAAGTATAGTTTTACAATTTCTTCTACCAGAGTCTACTCGATTTTATGATGCTGTATCTTGACTTATTTAATAATTGACTCTGCAAGTCACATTAAAAATTATCAAAAAATATTATTTTTTTTTTAGATTAGCTTGTTCAAGAATAGTTTTAAAATTTTTTTTTTACTCTAAAAACTACCGGAGTCTACTTGACTTTGTGACTTGCTGTAGCCTCACTTATTTAATAATTGACTCTGCGAGTCACATATTAAAAATTATCAAAAAATATTAATTTTCTTCTAGATTAGCTTAATCAATATTTTGAAGTAATGTAAATAATGTATTTATCAATTTAAAGTATCAAGAGAGTAATATATACAAATTTTACATTAATTTTTTGTTTAAATAATAAAAAATCTATAATAATATGACCGTTCTAAATCATAAGAGAAATAATACCTCTCCTGCAACTAAAAGGGTGATTTTATAAATGCAATGCTCACTCCGACATTTAGTTTTTCATAATTTGGATGTATAATCCAGTTCTTATATTTAGTTTTAACCTTTCAGTTAAGTAATTTATTCTTAAATAATGTTGATAATGCAATAAAATAATCATTAGGTCGTGTTTACCTGTTCCATATACCCTGTCGATAGAAATTTAATACACAGAGGCATCATTGCCTACTAGGGCATCAAATCCTAACACTCGATTTTTACGTGAACTCTTCAAGCGGCATGAAGCGTAAACTCCTCTGATCCACGTTCCTCTATCATACACACATCTCCATCCAAATCTGTCTTACATACCTTAATTACTTCTTTTCATGTTCAAAGACTTTAAGGCTTACACACCCTCCAAATAATTCTTAGAATGCCCCAAAATTAACATCCTGTACGACTATCATAATAATTTAGTAATAAATAGCAAACCAGACATTGCATATTAAGTACATCAACATAGGCTTTAGGGAGCCAGCTCGTGAGCATTTGGCATTCGACTTGGTTCGACTCGAATCGAAACTTGATATTTAAATGTTCGAACTCAAACTCGACTCGAACTCGAATCATACGAGCCAAGCTTGAGCAAGGCCATGTTCGACTCGACTCGACTCGATTATAACTCGAACTCGACTCGTAGTTCGACTCGATAAAATAATATAATAATATAGTTTATATTATAAATATATACTAATAAGTTTAATTATAACTATTTATATTTATTCATCTACAATATTTTAGCAAAAAAGTGATACAATTGAGATGGTAAGCATCCAAGTCCTTGACTTCAAAGGTTGTGGGTTTAAATCACGCCAACTTTATTTTTTTAATTGAAGTACTTCTAACTTTTAATCAAGCCAGGTTCGAGCTCACTAACGAGCTGGGTTCGAGCTTATAAAAATTAAACAGTTTAAGTATATTCGAGCTCGAGTCGAGCTCGAACACGTAAAAAGTATTCGAGTTGAGCTCGATCATGTATGCTCAAAACTCGTTCGATCTCGAGTCGAGTTCGAACGAACTTCGAACTATTCAAGTCGAGTACGAACACAAGTCGAGCTCGACTCGCTCGCTCGTTTAGCACCTCTATATATATAGGGAAAATCGTTACTAATCAAACAAGTTTGATTACCAGTCCCAAAATAACTACTGATAAAACAATACTGACTGATGAGCATCTTAATACTAACGAGAAATCATAATACTTCCCAAGTACATTATAAGGCAGTAAGCTTAGGCCGGCATGACCGAATATCATAAAAATGTTAGATCAAGTCAACGGCTTCAGACTTACATGCACGCTTACGCCTTCACATCCTCTATATATTGCCTGTCACAGTACTCAAGTAGCTTGAAATAATGATAGTGTCACGGTTTTCGATAACTCATTGCATTTGTAATACACTACTTTAGGGTTTAAAAGAGTATTAGTGAAATTTATATATACCCATACCGCTCACTCTCATATTCATGAAAACCACAAAAATGTGTGTACACTTATATAGTAGGCTTAGGTAGGGGCTTATATCATAAGTTTTCTGATCTTCCCATTCAAAAACCATCAAAAGATCACATCCTTGAAGTTTTGTTAAACTAGGAAAAAATTCGCCTAAATAGTTTAGCATCAGAGGGATCTGATAAAAACATCATCTATGTCATCCTACGTCTAAAACCCAGAGAAAACATCACTCATGGAGCCAAAAATAGATGAAGCAAAAGAGTACTACAGACCTAGAGGAGTTGAGCTCCACATCCTAACTCGATTACTCTGCATATCCTTTTAACGAAATAAAACCCGAATCATGATCGGTTCATATTGGCACCAAAAACGAGGTAATGCCTCCACACATGCAAGACTAAGAAAAAATTTTCTCGCTTTATTATCTGACATAGTGGAATGTTTAATATCATTAGGTAACCCTAGTTAGGGTTTGTTGTTGCAAGTACCTTTAGTGAAAAGGTTCATACCCAGGGTTTCGTCAAATAGACTTAACTAGATAATTTTTCAAACGGGCCAATTGTTATCCAAATGAGCTCAAATTTAGTAGGCTCTGACACTTAAAGGGTAAAAAAATTACCAAGTATTGACTCATGGGCCAACATGGAAAATAAGGCCCACTAAGGTTGGGATAAGGTGTTGGGAACAGAATTCCTAGGCTGCACATCAATTTTACTATAGGCCTAGGTAAGTGCGTAGTTCTAGCCAACATAGTAAGCTTGAATCCAATTACATTTGAGGTCGAAACTTCAATTATTTGGACCTCAATGGACTTGAAAATGGGAGGTATTGGCTAATAAGTAATTTCTAGTACTGGGTAGACCTTTTGGAATTTGAGAAATTTCTAACGTAAGATTTGTTGAGCCAAAAACTCCCAAATTTTAATATGGTGTTATATGGACATAATCTAAAGTTTGGGTGAAATTTCATGCAATTCATTGCCATTTATCTAGGTTTTTAGATTTTGTATCCGGAGTTAAAACACTAGGGATTCATATGCACTCTGGAAAATTGATCAACCTATTCACCAAATGATTTTTACATTAAACCAAACTTAAAGATTTATAGTAGACAATTAATGAGGCCAACCATAAGTTTTTTATATTTTATTAACGGGGCACAACCTTAGCCCATGGCAAGGCATAAAAACATCAAACTATACACACCAAGACATTAGGGGTTTGTTAATGCCCAGTGTGAAAAATTTACACGAACAAGTCCACATGTATATCAACAATAATGCATGAGGTTGACATTTCAGAAACTTGCGTCAAGGTGAAAACATTAAGGAAATCTGCGGCCAAATCACAAGGACCTAAAAAACTATCACATTTTACCAAGTTTGACACTTCTACTGCATTATAAAAGCCATATCAAACAAAGAGATAAACATAAAAATTGTAGATATTGATGTCATGAATAAAAAAAAATTTAAAAAAAACAAAAAGGTCTTATAGAACATGAGTTATGAATTTTTTACCCGATCTACTCAAAACAGTAACCACCTAGCATTCAAAAATATGTAACCATTACTTTACATGTAGCAATTATCAAACGACCACTTATGTACTCCTTACTCAACTAGATCAAGGGACAAATCAAAAAAATGCAAAGCATGTAGCAACCTAGGCAGATCTAGAACCAAACATACACAAAAACTAAGGAGGGTAGGAAGGCTTTACCTCCAATGAACTAAGAGGAGGCCTCTTAAGACTATCCACCCCAAGACCCAGCCCTAGGCCTTGGCTAGTGATAACTCTGTAAAAGAGTTATTATTCTTTGTATTTTATGTTGAATTTTATCATGTTTCGAGTTATTTTTACTTTAGTTTTATTAGTTTAAGAGTCTATTATTTATTATTAATAATGTGAGAAATCATTGT
>JAVDBV010006247.1:0-11357 GCA_032619315.1 Piper longum
CACACACGCACACATGCACACAAATATATATATATATATATATATTTGTGTGCATGTGTGCGTGTGTGTGTTTGGTTTGTATGTGTGTATACTAACAAGAAATTTAATTTAAAAATCCTATCAAAAAGTGTGGATACACAAGGTAAGGCACAACCAAAATATTGTGAAACCGAAACATCTATGTAATCTTCACCTTCATGCACATACATCTCCTAGAAAACAGTTCCAAGTGACACCTGACTTAATTAATTGTCATTATACTCGTCTTCTCACTTGATCTTCTCCCCTAGCTAGCTTCTTTTCCATGCTCTCTTCTTTCCTGGCATCTTCTTCCATTCCATGTTAAGAAGCCGCGCATGCATGCATGTTCTTGAAATCATGCATTTAGAATGCATTTGATCTCTTGATCTCAACTTTCCACCGTCTAATATTTTCTTTGGAACTTGACTGGGATCACCATATATGGGTCACCAAGATGTTGATCAGTGCAACTATGTGAACAAATTAATACTGCCATGTATTGTTCTCTCTGCTATGTTTATCTTTTATGTCGGCCAAGTTGGTCGCAATCTATTTCAACTACATCCAAGTTCATCCAACATCAACAGTACAGTAAATTCTCTATTGTCTGCATTAATAATTTTCGCTATCTGCATGCGGTATTGCTTGACAATTTATAAAATTACCATGCAATAATGACAATAGCAGAGAGAGGCCGGAAAATTCACCACTGAAATACCATGGAAATATCGTGACAAATGCCCGTGTCAGTGTTTTAGTGACAGCATTTCTGTGACAACTCCGGTCAAACATAACAAAATTTTCAAAAACAAAAACAGAAAAAAAATCTTGCTAAATTTTTATTAGCTTTTAAATGTAGTAGATAAAATTTTGTGACAATTTTTGCCACAGAGAAACCATGACAAGACCCATAAGGTTTATTTCTGCATAAATTTAAAAAATGATTTGTGGCCACGGTTTTAACCACAAAAAAACGTGCCTAATTTAAGAAAATGAAAATGAAAATAAAAAATAGATTTCTCCTGCCCAATCAAATGAACTTAACTTTTCTTTTAATTTATTAAAGAGAATGGAGAGGGAGCCGAGGCTGTGCCTCGGCTTCCGCCTCGGGAGGGCAACGTGGTGACCGGGTGAGGCACTACCTTGGCTCCATCACATCCATGTGGGGCCACGTGGAAGGGGAGCCGTGGATTGCCTTGACTCCATCGTCCTTGACGTCTGACAGGCACGCTGCCCCGTGCCTTGGCCCCACTGATTTACCACCCTGTGCTTCGGCCCGAGCGGCACACCACGCCTCAACCTCACCTTCAACGGAGGGGCTACCCTAACTCCTTCCCAAGCTGTATTTCGGTGGCAAACCAATTAGAAGCGAAGGCTTTTGCCACAACATTTTATAAAAAAAAATTTCCATGACAATGCTAAATTTGCCACAGTTTAAGAGGTTTTTGTCACCAAAATTTCCGTGACAAATGTCTACTGTTTTACTAATGTGATATGTTTCTCGCCAAGTTTTGGTGGCCGGGTTGGCATCAGATTATTCGACCATTAAATTTTTATCATTTGTAATCGTATAGAACCTTGTTTAAGATCCATATTGTCCTGACACCACCATTTTTGGTAGTTACTGATCTAGAAAAAATATTATGTTGTGAGCTTTTCATTATTGTGCTCTCTGAGTTGCGTTTCAAACTCTTCTTTAATTGTTATTATGTATATCATTGTTGTTGTTGTTTACCAGATAGACCATTGAGGAGTTGACTCCAATTGCATGTGTAATTTTAAAATTCATAATAATAATATATAATATTGTATCTCCATGAGTTTATGTACTTAATTGGCCAACCTCTGCGTAGGTACTAAATGAAAACAATTGGTTTATACTTTGAAACTAAAAACTACCCATCAAATAAATCACGACTTGGTTTGCACACATATTGGAATAATTTTTAAGTTAGTATATATATTATTTTAAATTGATGTTGAACCTTCCCTGTACACTTTAAGTAACTGTGGAACTTTTATAATAACATAGCAGGATTGGATTGCCCAGACATGGGTTTCAATTTTTATATAAGCATCAACTATCTTGAGTTTTTTTTTTCAAATTTTTTTTTACTAAGTCAGCTTCCTACAGTTCAAGTCATATGACATTGTGACTACCGAAGGAAGTGTGTTGATTAAAGTTTATTTCAAAATAGGGAGAAATTATGTACTTATGTATAACGACCTGACCAAAAGTATAAATTAATATTCTAAGTTATTTATTTAAAAGTGGTTAACTAAAGTTGAAGATATCTAATTCAATCCAATCTCACTAATAAACAAAATTTAACTCTGTAAATATTATATGCGAAATTAAATTAATAGATTTCGCAATCCACTCACCTTAAAAAATATCGTATTTGAATTTTTTATATTTAGCTTGTTGCCAACCTCAACCCACATCCTTCTCTAGCCCGTGACTAGTAGCCTAGTCAACATTAATAGTCTAGCCCACTATCCAATACAAAATCAAATTGCTCTCATATTTTTTATAACGACCCATGTAAAGTACAAGCTAATGAGCTTAAGTTATCTTTTCAAAAATAATTATTCATAATAAAAATTGAGCCCAATTTAAATGAGCTCAAACTCTACTTGCTTAACATTGAGTTCAAAGCGATCTTACAAATATTCATAAATGTTGTAAGGTTTCTACTTACTAGGAAACCTTTTCTATAATTTACACTGAAGTTTTATATTAAAATTCAAGATATTTCAAATTTGCTAAATGTTGTACATAAATAATATAATTATGCATTAAATTTTTATTTTATTATTTGAAGTTATTATTTTGTCAACTTTTATTAATTTGGATAAGTCACTTCCTAAAAAAATCGAATATAAATATTTAAAATATTATTTTATTTTTAAAATATCGAGTTTTAATTCAACCCGACTCGGCATGCATAAGCACGATGCTTCCTTCATTCGACTTCAAGTCTAACCCTAAATGGAGATTTTATCCAGTGAAATATCAAATCAAGGTAAATCGTGCTTTGAAAGCCCTAGAGATCACCCTTTTCATTCTTTCAAACACTTGGAATCTCTTGTTCTCCTAAGTGATATAGAATTTTATCAAACAGTCTCTAGTGATAATATCATAGCTTCCTACAGTAGTTTCTAGCGATGGGTTTGATGTGTATAAGAATTTTCAAGGTCCACTCAAGCAATGGTTGCTTCAACGTACTTCACACCGACTTTTACAAGAGACACAAGCGTACTTGCCTTCCCCTTCCCACTTGTACAATCTCTTGGTCTTCTCCCCTTGCTTCTTCTTCATGGCCTCTTCTTCCGTGCATCTTCTTACATTGACATCTTCTTTTTGAAAGAATAGAGAAAGGCAGTTAACCTACAATTCTTCTGATATAATTCTCATTTTCTCATTTCCACCATCTGGGCTGATTTCTCTGGGACAAAGCTGGGATCATCATGAGTCACCGGGATGTTCATAAGGACTACATGTACTATGTGAACAAATCAATGGTCGCATGCATTTTTCTCTCTGCAATTTTTCTCTTTTCTGTTAGTCCAATTGGTAGCAATCTATTTCGGCTACATCCAAGTTCTTCCAACATCAAAACTGTAAGTTCTCTACTAGCCACTTTATTGAACCACGTGCATGCAATAACAATCATGTCTAGGCCATTTAATTTGTGTTCAGTGTTCATAGAGTTTAAGATCAAATTCAGTAGCAGGATAATCGATAATCGATGATACAATCATGAAAAAAATATGATTATGAAATTTAATCTCTAACTGGTATAAGGTGTAAATGACGATGATATCCGGTCATAGAGTTTTTATGTGTTCCAAAACTTTATGTTCCTTTAACCTTTAATCATTTCCTTATTCCTTTGATGAATGCTATTAAGGAAGCCAAAGATGAACTTGAAAGAGCACTACAATCAACTTCCATGGAGGACAAAACCCTAATAATCACCATAGTAAACAAGGCCTATGCAAAGAAGGATGGGGTGCTGGACGTCTTCCTACAAAGTCTCTCATTGGGAGAGGACACTCAGCATCTTGTACACCATCTCCTAGTCGTAGCCGTCGACCAGGCAGCGCTCGACAGGTGCCGCCAGCTGAAGCTCCTTTGCTACCGGCTTCCGACTGACGGGGTTGACTTTTCCGGCGAGGAGATTTACATGTCCGACGAGTTTATCTCAATGATGTGGAGGAGAACCCTCTTCCTTATTGATGTCCTCCGACGAGGATACAACTTCATCTTCACGGTAAATTCAATGGTTACACAATTAATTTGCAAACTTTTCTTCTAAAGCGACTGGACAAATCTTAGTGCTGAAAGATGGAATAATCTTACTACTTGCAGTTCAAACGTACCGTCAATTTTTGAATTTGGTGGTCCACTTGATGTTTGAACTGTCTATGCAAATTGCTTTGTGTGTGTATGCGTGTTTTTTTTTTCATTAAAAAATCTGTCAAAGTCACTAGTGCATATGAAGACCCAACAACCTTAAGGTGAACAGTCCCACTAGAACTAAACGCTAGACACTACTTTTACTTGATGATTCAAGCAGGTTTCTTTGGCTAAAAATCTTGGAAATTCATTGACAAGGCCATAGAATAAAAATAGGATATGTACATTATGTTGTCATGTTTAGTGCTTGGTCACTTCCAATGAAATCATTTATGGCACTATTAATTTCATGTTAATGACATTGATGTTGTCTAAATCTGATTACTTAATGTGCTGAAGCTCAGTTTTTCCGGGCAATAATTTTAATGACTCGTGTTGATTTTTTTATCGATAATCGAACATCAAAATCCAAAATAAAATCAATGATCTTTTACTGTTTAGAACCTAAGGGTCTGTTAGGTACACTCCATAAATTGTGATAAAGACATTAAAAAGTATTCATTCCCCACTAGCAGTTCATCAGAAACCTGTCAACAAAACCAGTACAGAAGCCTTATATCACTGAAAACAACTGAATAGAGAGATTTCCCAACAATTTCATTTGTTTTCAGGATATAGACGTAATGTGGCTGAAAAACCCATTACCCAGACTAAGTAATGCAAAGGCAGACCTTCAATTTAGCTGCGACAGGTTCAATGGCCAGCCATGGGACATCAGAAACCCCATAAACACCGGCTTCTATTTCATCAAATCAAGCAACAAGACAATCTCACTATTCGAGCAATGGTACTCGCAGAGAAACAGTACACCTGGTCTGAAAGAGCAAGATGTCCTTCAAAAGATGGTGCTCAACAATGCCACCAAGAAGATGGAGCTCAAGGTGAGGTTCTTGAAGACAAGCCTCTTTGGGGGCTTTTGCCAACACAATCATAACCTCGCCGAGGTTGTCACCATCCATGCAAACTGTTGCCGCACCGTGGATGCTAAGATCATAGACTTGAGAGCTGTGTTAGAGGTTTACAAGAAGTTCAAAGATGCTGGGTTCAAAGCAACAGCTTTGCCCCATGGTTGGATTGAACACAAAGCTTGCAGTAAGTCATGGAGCAAATAATCTAATAATACTATACTGCTGTATATGTATTTAAAGTTGTGTGTAGATAATGAATACCAGAGGACTGGTCCTGTTTTGCAACTGAGATTGCTTACATTATAACATTCATTTGCATATTTTTATTGTCACACAGTACATGATGAAACGTAACTAGATAGAACTAAATTGTGAAGACAAAAGAGCATTTTCTCACCAGCTAGTCATTAATAAAATTAAAGTAAAAACAAAACCCAACATAAAACAACTAAACTTCTTTGTGATGAGAAAAAAAAATCCACCCAAACAAATCAACTTTCAGTTCAACAGAACAGAATCCAACAACATAAGCCTCTGACTAATGGGGAAAACTGTAGCCAGAGAAAACAAGATAATGCTTTCGCCTTTTGTCTGATGCAGTACGATCATGATATTGCTTTTGCCTTTCAAAGTAATTTTGTTCTGATATGTTGATAGATCTCGAAGGCAGAAGGCACTTTTAGCCATTACAAATAGTTTACTATTGAAAAAGAGCAACCTTGTGCATAACCAACTTTCTTCTTAAATATTAAGCACTTACCTTCTGTCCATTTCTTTGTAGGCTTGCTAAACTCCAGGAAAGAGCTGAAAGAAACTATTTTTTTCTCCAAAATTATATCTTAACACATCGATAAAAAAGCTTTTTTCCACCAAAATTATATCTTACCCATCGGAAGTGGTGGTGCTTATAATGGCAAACACATCACAAATACAAATATGTGCAAAAACACAAAAAAGGGAAGCAGAAAGTAGGCAGTTAAACTAACTACAACGCCCTAAAAATTTCTTTACTCATTCAACTAATCCTATCCACAACACACATCAACTAAAAGGAAGCTGACCCAAGAAACCAATTGAAGTTGGAGACAACTACTCAAGGATGATGACAATGTAGTTTCCTTGAATAAAAATACAAAAAATAAAAAATAAACAAAAATAAAATAAGTACTGTTGACTGTCTCCT
Source organism: Piper longum (assembly GCA_032619315.1). NCBI lineage: Eukaryota > Viridiplantae > Streptophyta > Magnoliopsida > Piperales > Piperaceae > Piper > Piper longum. Next base: position 6,536 of record JAVDBV010006247.1, read on the forward strand.
GCGTATATGTTTGGTGTTTAGCTCTTATGTGGCAATCTCGTCAACTTCAGAGCGGAAAACAAAGCTTGGAAATGTGGTCGTTATATCTCTGCACATATATAAATAACAAATGTTCAGACAACTTTTACTCTTTTGGAATGATATACCCTCAAGAACCCACATATATTCAATGAAGAAAAATACAATTCTTAAAGACATTTAAAAAAAAAATGGCACCTGAGGTATGGAAGTGTCATGATCTTCATCAATGATGGATTCTTAGTAACAAAGTTTTGCCACTCCAATTTATCTATTTTGCCGTCATTTTTCATATCAGCTTCTTGAAATGTCTGCTTTCAATAAAAACAACACACTAAAAATTTCAACGCTAAATAAACCAGAAGCAGTAAGATAAAAGAAAAAAGGAAGACATTCCTTAAATCACATCCAAAAAAAAGTACAAAAGTTTTCATCACGATGACTTTCACCATTCATACCTTATCCAATATTGTCTCAACAGTATCATCAGTCAATCTCATTTCAGATTCGCACAAAAGTGCAATAAGCATTTGTTTGACCTGAAAATAATTATAAAATACTTATGTAGTCACCATAAGGCAACAAACACAAAGCAATTGGTGCATTGAGGATTCTATATACTAAAAAAAAAAAAAAACTATTGGTCAGACTATTCTACTGTAGTTCTTCCTCTCTTTACTCCGAAGACAAATTTATCTTTCAAACATCACATTCTATTTATAAGTTGAACACAAATGAAGACTCTAGATGGGCAAAAGACGGATAAAAGCTATGGAAAGATTATACGTTTGACAGATTAGTCTGGCATATCCAAGTTTAAGTCTAAAACTAACATGTACATTTCTTGATGACATATGAATTTTTTTTTTATTTTGTTGCTTGATTATTATCTGGTGAACATGCTGAAAATTCACAATTCGTTATGAGTCATTCTCTTACTTCCAGTCTATTAGTCTACAACCTTTCCAGAATAAAGCAATCACTAATGACCTATTTTTTTCCCTGTTCATGGAAACCTTTTGTCCAACTGTAGACTAAATCTCTCATATTTTTTCAGGTTGATGCAATGTTTAGCACTCACACACTCAGAAAATAGGTATTCCTTAAAACACTAGTAAATTTTTAAACAGAGTGGTCTGCAATGGCCAGTTAATTAGGTAATAACTCAGCAAGAGCTTCAATTTTAGTATCTATCAAGCTAATATGAACCATTTCATTGCACCAGAAGGAATACAGAAACTACCTCATGCCGCTCAATGAATCCTGTTCCATCCATATCATATAGCCTGAAACAAACTGTCAATAGCAAAAGAAGCAAATAAAAAATCATCTTACAAGAGAGAAAATACCCAAAATTATCAGATACTTTAATTAACACTTACAATCAATCTTCTCCTCCTGTGGTGCATTGGGATGGAACACACTAAGTGCTCGAACAAAGTCACCAAAATCAATCACTCCCTTCTCCTTAACATCAAATAAGTCAAAAATCTGTTCATGTAAATTGAAAACCATCACTCATTCAGATGATGAAAAGAAACCCAATTGCAAACCACAACTTAAATGAGTAATTAGAATATAATATTGATCATATAAGTTACTCATGTTTGTTGCTGTCTTTTACTTCCACCTACTCATAATAACTAAGTTACTGGAAATAGTCTGTTATTCCTTGCAACTCATACAAGTTAGCTAACAAAATAAATGATAATCAAGCTTGCTTCCGTCATAATTCTTATTTCTTCTTCTTCTTATAGATGTCTCCATCCACGCCCTTTTGGGTCTGTATCTTCTTATCGCATCACAAAAATCCATATTATACCTCTTCCCAACCACCTATAGGGGCATCTTTGCACATGCTCAAACCAACGAAGTCTATATTTCTCAGTCATCTTCAATCAGTCTGACCACCAATTGTGCACTGATGGTACTATTAGGAATTCAAGCTCTAAGGTTTTTACCAAATATGCTAACATGCACATCTCAGCCACTCCAACTCAATCAATATGACTATGTTTAGTAGTGCAACATTATGTTACATAAAACAGAGCTGGCAAAATAGCAGTATGATAGAATTCAATTTTCAAATTAGCATAACCTATGTCAACAAGTAGTTAGTCATGCTTCTTAGAACTTACTAAATGAGCATATAACATTAAAATGCTGCATTCTTAAACCTCAAAATAGATAATGGAACGAGATCAAGGAGCCGTGCAAATTTTATAATTGATTTGACTTTCTAGAAAGACCTTAATGATAGAACCATACCCGATTTGCAAAAAGGTTTTCCTTCTTTTTGTTTTTGAAAATAGCTAGTTGAAACTCCTCCTATTGTTGTCAAAGAAATAAGGAAATGAGAAGCAAATTCAAGTTGGCTGAACAATTTGCAATGTAACTGGAACAAAACAAAGTCATACAAATTAAATGCAATGTGATTTTGACTTTTTACTGAAATATGCCAAAGCATGATGAGGCCTTTATCCAATTTCTTCAACTAATTTGCATATAGCTTTTGAATACTGACAATTGTTAAACAGAATTCTTGTTATGAACTACTTCACACAGGCACAAAGCTTTCAAATATTGGTCAATCCTCAGTACGTTCACTTTTTTCTCTCTGCCAAAGTGGGTACTGTTTCTCTCATTGAATTAGCATTGGTAGAACTTGAGATTTCTCGATTTATTACATTTTTTTCTCTGACTCACAAATATTAGAGTTTTTCAAACTGATAACACTCATGCAATTATAGAAAGAAAAAACAAGGCGATGTCCAACCACCAACTCATTAAATAACACACACTGTCAAAAAAATAAACGAAGCGGCCAATAACACAACACCTTGCTTATCAGGCCATCATCAACCACAGAACTGCTAATGCTCTTAAACAACTCAAACAGAGCCTCCACTTCACTAACACTAACTGCAAACAAAAAATTCAATAAACTGACTCAACCTCTCAACAAAAAATCCAATAGAACCACAAAAATTACTTATATCAAACAACATAAATATCTTTTTAAAAAAATACAAAAAGAATGAAGCTTTAAATCTTACAAGCCGTTTGAGAAGCGAGATTGACAGGGTCTTCGTGCCCAGGGAACTGCCTTTCACCCTTAGACTGAAAACAGCCCATTTATTAGAACTACACAACCAAGCACAGCTAGTGCTTCAATCCCACCGTCCCCAAAAACATCTCAATTCACAACCTGTGCAATCACAACAAGAGCAATCCATATGTTAGTTGTATGGGCTTGTAACCCATTTCTCTCCCTCGTTCCCTCTATATCTTCTTTCGCTCTTCTCTGATAAGAAGTGACCGTCGTCAAAAGAATTTTCTTTTGCTTTGAAGTTCTCTATTGCTTGACTTAGTGATTCCAAAGGGAGATCCGTGCGGGAGGAATTAAAAGTCTCCATCCCGAATAGGAATAAAGAAAAATGATCCATCTTTATTTTTTGATCAAGAGCCTTTATTCTAGTGCTTGATCTGGTATTCTTTCCTGTGATTAATTATGTACATCATCTTGTAATTTTCTCCTGGTCAGTACATGTACTTGAACCTGAGTCTCCTTTGTTATATGGAACTAGTTCTTTACATTTAGAGCCCATTACCTTGGTTATACACTCTGTCTCTAATCATTTTATTATATGAGATGCACATGAAAGTGCAGGAATAGCAAATGATGCTTGGATAGGCTATCCCTATACAGTTTAAATTATATTTTGTCTGGTTTAAATTTCCTTCTCCTTATTTATGTTATTTAATTGATGTTTCATATACAATTATATTGTTTACTATGTTGTTGTAAAACCAATTTTCACTGATCGTGCAATAGTCCCCAGATATATGTTGTTTTTTTCTGGGTTCATGCCTGTTGAAACCCAACATTACCAACACCAATCACAACAAAACAACAATAACAACCAAAAAAAGAAAACACACACACACACACACACACACACACACACACACACACACACAATCATCAAAAAAGCAACCACCTTTTCAATTCAAGCCCCTACTCAAATAAAAAAGTTGTCCCCCCGATCAGAAAAACCTGAAGAATTCACATAAAAATCCATCAGCATCGACATGCACCCACGCTAGCCAAAAGAAAAAAAAGTCCATCAACGTCATTTCGCAACCAGATTAAACAGGGGAAAAATTGCACCCAAGAAAACCGAGATCAAGGAATTGCTCACCGAAAACCGCAATTCTTTTGCGGGATCGAAAACCCTCTTCCTCTGATTCTGTCACCGAACAACGAGAACAGCCGGGAAGAAGGACGGTAACGAGACCGATCCCCGGTGATGGTTGGCCTTCGTGCTTAATTATTATATTATTATTATAGTAAATAATAAGCATGCTACCCCCGCGCGTCTTACGTACGTACATTTATAGTTTTATATTTTTAATTAATTTAATATATATAGTATTTGAATAAAAAGATATATTATAATTATTTAATTTTTTGTTACATTTTAAAAAAAATTATTATATAAAAATTTTTATTACTGAGAAGTTAAAAATTCAAGTTGACTCACTTTAACCTCTACCGTAAAATATAATTTTATTTTTTAAAAAAATTAAAATTAGATTCAAACTTATGACCCACCATATAAGTTATATGTTTAAAATTTTTTTTACTTTTAATTTCAACGAGTATTGAATATATATATATATATATATATATATATGTTTGCACATATTTATTTGATCATGTGAATAAATTATAGGGGCGGTATTTAATTATTAACGGGGATGATTTCCTTTAATTACAAAGGAATTAGTCATACGGTTCCAA
>JAVDBV010006250.1:0-10921 GCA_032619315.1 Piper longum
TATATATATATATACACGTGCACCCTAAAGCCTAAACTCTTTTTTTAATATGAACTCTAATTAAGACAGATAATTTTTTATCTAATAATTCACATTGGATAGTTATTTATTGAACTACATATAATTACCTACCATAACCCTTCAATCTAAAGATGAAAATTAATAATTATAATGTAGATTTACAAAGTTATATATATGTATATGTATATATGTATATATATATATGTATATATATATATATATATATATATATAACAAATATCACTTAGTCCCTTCGTTTCAAAAGAAACATCACTTACCCATTTTCAAAACTAACTCCGCTAAATAAATACTGTTAATAATGACATAAGAAACTTACAAATGGTCAATGGGTGATGTGGAATTACATTATAAAATAAATTTGATTAAAATAAAATTAATTGAAATTTTAAATAGAATATTATAATATTATAAAATAAGATATATAATAATTAAATAAAAAAATATTTTCTTTAATTTTTCATTAAGTTATTTTTTAACTCGTATGTAAGATGAAATATTATTATTCTTTTGATATATGGATTAATAATTAGATTTATTGTATGAAGTTATGTAAAATAAAATATTTTATTATATTTTTTTATTTGATTTTATTTTCTGATATATCATTGTCATATCACCTATTAATCAATTACAAGCACTCTATGTTAGTCATTTAATAGTAAAGATGGTTAATTGATATTTGTATAAATATTAACGAATGATAGGGAAAATTATAATTTTTTATTATATTATGACTTCAATAAGGCCTACTTCTTCTTCTTTTTGAAAAAAATACAGTACATATTAAAATATTTTAAAATTGTATTATTATAATTATTTTGACAATTAAAAACAGTAAAAGCTTTACATGTCAAGTATTTGTTTTTATTTTAATTTATCTCAAAAGCAGTGGGTCCATTAAGTATACTCCAAATGAGAAAAAGAAAAACAATATAAAATCTTTGAGTCTGATCATCACCACAAACAGTCTAACTGGTTCCAACTTCCATGGCTTCCATCATCTCTTCCTTCTCCATTGCCTCCAAGCCCTTCCTCTCACCTTCTCCTTCTTCAACTGCTGCTGCTCCACGGCCCCCTCTTTTTCGTCAACTGCTTATCTGCCATCCTCCTCTCAGCTCTTTCAACTACAAGCCGAGGAGGAGTTATGTCACGGCCTTGCCACTTCTTCCCGGAGCTCGGGGTGGCCGAAAGGTACCATCTTTTTCTCTTTGAGCCAGCTAATGTGATAGATTACGATGTTGGTTCGCGTCTGGTCGCAGATTCGTGCTCAAGAAGATGCTTCTTTTGGTGGAGAAGGTGGGGAGACGCTGGTGGTTTCTCAAGAGGAGTCTTTCTCCTGGGTTTCTGTCATCTTTCCGTGGGGCTTCCTCCTTCTATTTTTTGTTTTTTTTTCCTTTCATTGATTCATGAATTTATCATATTTACTTGGGAATTAGTTACTTGATATTGACTATTATGAAATTGAGACTGGTTTTTTATATTGAACAAGTGATGAATTTTGTGAAGAGGGCTTGAAATGGTCTTTTGCATGGACGGCTTTAAATTTTAGTGCAATCAATCTTGTAAATGTATATGGGAGGATTACTCACTTGCCTTGCAGCAGATTAGGATCGAGGATAGAGTCACCTCGCAGGTTAAAAACTCGATCACAATGAAGAGAGTGTAGTTAAATTTGCGCGGCCTATCTTCTTCCACATCAAACACTGCCTCTAAATTCAATTAACGGGTTTGATGGGGGAAGAAAAAATTAGTCTTATAAGAATCCAACAAGAACAACCCAAGCTGATGTATCAGGGTTGTCCAAATGACCAAAACAACGGGAAGACTTGGTTAATCCTTATCTTCTTGATTTAGTGGAGCTCACGGTTCACCCTTGTTGGGCCTCGTCACTAATTTTACCAGAAAAATATATATGAAATGCCAGAGAACGTTTCTGTTTCAATCGTCACAAGAACTACTAGCCTTGACTGGGTTTGTTGATGCCGGGGAGGGAAGGAATTTCATTTTCTACTGTTTGATGGTCTAAGTTAACTTCTGTGTTTGATATGCATTGTCTATTTGTTTATAGGTTTTTGTTTCCTGCTTTGGGAGGTCTCTTATTTGGGTATGACATTGGTGCCACTTCAGGAGCTACCATCTCTTTGCAGGTATAGAGCACTTATGAAATTGGTTATTGCTAAATATACTTTAGAAACTACTTATCAGATGTCAGATTGATTTGAAACTATTTGTTTTCGTGACATTGAAAGGGGCTAACTATGTATACATTTCTGACTGGAATGTTGTAGTCTGCAGAATTTAGTGGAATCACATGGTATAATCTTTCCGCAGTAGAGCTTGGTTTGGTGGTACATCTCCACTTCTATCATCTATACATCAATTCGGAAATTTCTGCCATTAAATTATGTTGAAGAACATTGTATAATATTTCTACTGGATCTGTTGTATTTCCTTTTTCTTGGGGAACCTAGGTGAGTGGGTCTCTTTATGGAGCTTTAGCCGGGTCTCTCCTTGTGTACCCAATTGCTGATTTTCTTGGTATGAACTTATAATCTTGAAATCATTAATCTCGATTTTCAGCCTCAAGTAGATTTTTAAATGGTGTATGATCTCTATCTCTTGGTCTTCTGTCTTCTTTCGAAGGGAGGAAAAGGGAGCTGATATTGGCTGCTTTGCTGTATGCCGCCGGTGCTTTTGTAACAGGATCTGCACCCACTCTTAATATTTTGATACTGGGTAGACTTATATATGGACTTGGCATTGGTTTGGTGAGTCTATCTTTCTAATTGTCTTGCTTAATTATCATTGTAATCCCAGCCACTTTTTTGCCTGTAACACAAATCATACATTACATAAAAGTACTTAGGAATTTATGGGAAATGATAGTTAAGTACTGAACTTGTGTTTGCATTTTCTGTGTGATAGAATGGTATAATTGCTATTCCCCTTGTGTTCATCTCCTGCAGGTTATTCACAGTTTGACTGTATAATGATTGCCAGAAATTCATGTGAACTAATAATTTGTTTGCTCTTTATCTGGTATTCTTTCTTTAATCAAGAATGTTGTCATGACGTAAGATAATAAAAATTATGGCTGCATTGGGAGCCACATCTGCTCACCTGCATTGATGTTCCTACCTAGGAGTTAAAAGGATATTGGTGGTTGACATGTATGCCTATTGTTTATTATTCATCAAACTTTTGATTATATCTTTTGCTGAAGATATTATATAGGCCATGCATGGAGTTCCTTTGTATATTGCTGAAACTTCTCCATCAAAGATTCGTGGGACACTAGTCTCTCTCAAGGAACTTTTCATTGTTCTTGGAATTCTGGTACCTTTCGTGTCAGAAAATATGTATCAATACAACATAATCGTCTTTCTAGGCTTTCATTCTTAAGATAAGTTTGTAACTATTACACAGTTGGGTTACTTAGTAGGAAGTATTGAGATCAACGCCGTTGGAGGATGGCGATACATGTATGGCCTTAGTGCTCCAGTTGCAGCTCTGATGGCTATAGGTGTGTGGACTTTGCCCAATTCTCCACGTTGGCTACTGCTTAGGGCAGTCCAAGGAAAAGCTGCTCTACAGGAAAGCATAGCGAAGGCAAAAGATGCTCTTTCAAAACTTAGGGGTGTTCCTGCCGAACACAATGCCGTGGATACACAAGTAGAAGACACTTTGCTATCACTTAAAACTGCTTATGCTTCTCAAGATTCAGAGGGCAGTATCTGGGAAGTGTTTCAAGGACCGAGCTTGAAAGCATTCATCATTGGTGGAGGTTTGGTTCTTTTTCAACAGGTTTATATTCTGATCTGTGGCATACTTGCCTACAATATATTTCTGTTACCGATACCTAGTTAATGAAGAATTGGTTTAATGCTATATGTGTCAGGGCAGATAACTGGACAACCTAGTGTTTTGTACTATGCAGCTTCCATTCTTCAGGTACCCTCTGGATGACATGTTGCCAATAAGTAAACCAAAAAAAATCTCCATGAAAAAGTTTTCAATGTACTCTCACGTCCTAAGAAATGGGATGGGTCTAGGCAAATCTAGCATTTGAATCATGATAATAGGAACTGACAAAGATGGCAAGCATGCAGAATTAGCAACAATAAATTGGTAAAATTTATGAAAAATGTCAATTTTTCCCATATAGAAACATGCATATGGATAGCATTGTGTCGTCCATCATCTATAACGCTTTTCTCAATGTTATTTGAGTGCCTGGTACATACAGTAATTTGCTCATATACTTCTTTTCCTTGATACTGACTAGAGTGCTGGATTTTCAGCCGCATCCGATGCTGCACGTGTTTCAGTAGTTATTGGAGTTTTTAAGGTTCAGTGAATATTCTTCTCGGTGAATGATCACAATTTCTATAGTAATTGGAGTTTGTGTGCATTTGCAAGTTGGCCTTTTTTTCTTTTAAAACAATATTTATATCATGATTCTTGAAACTGCATTTTTTTCATTTATTGCAGCTTCTCATGACTGGAGTGGCTGTCCTAAAAGTGGATGATCTTGGTAGAAGACCCTTATTGATTGGAGGCATTAGTGGTATAGTATGTATCCACTGCTTTTGCTACCAACAAACCAATAAACACGGCACCTTTGAAGTGGTAACGCAGTCACTGATTGTGTCTCTCTATACCACAGGTAGTGGCGTTAACCCTCCTTGCAGCTTATTACAAAGTTCTCCAGGGCCTTCCCATCGTTGCTGTCATTGCCCTTCTTTTGTATGTGGGTAGTTATCAGGTATTTGTTCTTGTTCCCTCTCAGATCTGGGCCTCCTGCTCCTTATCTAGCTATCTTTTATAGTGGGTCTCTAATTATATACAATTGTGTTCTTCTTTCAGATATCTTTTGGTCCCATTAGTTGGCTTATGGTATCAGAAATCTTCCCAATTCGTACAAGGGGCCGTGGATTAAGTCTTGCAGTTCTAACTAATTTTGGCTCAAATGCTTTGGTAACATTTGCATTTTCGCCATTGAAGGTACAACGTCATGCCCTATTATATAACGTTTCCTGCACTCTCTACCTTCGTAAGTTTGATGTTCAGAGTGTTTCTATTTTTTTTGGTGTATGATTTGCAGGAGTTACTGGGAACAGATAACCTCTTTATCCTCTTTGCTATTATTGCCGTAGCTTCTTTGTTATTTGCTACATATGTTGTTCCAGAAACAAAAGGCTTGAGCTTGGAGGAAATTGAATCAAAGATTTTGAAATGAGCAGCTTTGTTGGCAAACATCAGTCAGTGTTCTTCGGTACTTGTTGTATATGTTGTAACTTGTGTCATTTTCCATGTATGATTTTCTGCGTTTTTTATTTTATTTTATTTCTGGCCGTGTGTATCTGGTTTAACTCAGTAAATTAACTTAAAAAAGGTCTTACAATGAGCAGCGTCAATGGCTGTCAACCAATGTTCTTTCGACTATTCTTGTATATGTATGTAGGAGGTGCCATTTTCGTGTATATTGTTGTTATTCCCATGCTAAATAAATCTATATTTACGGAAAAAAAAAGAGAGGTTCACTTGCCGACCTTTGGACGAGGGATCAACACCTCTGCTATGCTCTGTTGTTGGATATCAATTTGAGAGTATTAATCTCAAAGTTTATTGATAAAAAACGACTCTAATTATTTTATTCAGATTTCTTGCAGGCTTTACATATATCCGACCCCAATACGGAATAAGGGGGAAGGTAGAAAGGAAAAATAATATTTTGTGCAAACTTAACAAAGTGGAACTGCTTCAGCCTCACTACGAAGAACTTCATCTGACTTGTATTTTCCAAGGCAAGTTTATCATACTTTGATTGTGCAAGGATTAGAAAAGCGTCAAAAACATTCAAGTCAAATTTTGATTTTTTTTTTAAAAAAAAAAGCACAAAAAAAGAATGAAGCATGACCTATGCTCAACGTCATTAATTAAACTGAAAGGCAGTAAATGATATTGATAAGAACACTACGAACTACCGTCGGTAAGTAGTGACCCACATCGGGCTGGTTATTTTTGAATAATTAGTAGCAGAAACTACAATAGATTATGAAAAAAATACTACAATAGGTTTGCTCTAGCTCTTCTCTACAAGTGATTTTTCATTCACCATTTTCTTCCATGCTATCTTGATCCTTGACTCCGCTGTAGATTTCATCATCATCATAACCTGCAAATCTTTCCAGCAAAAGTTAGTAGCAGTTTATCTTGTAGGGAGGAAAAACAATCATGAAAAATAGTTATTGCAGAAAGATTGCCCATTCAATACACCTGCAGCTGAGTTCACATATGCTTCATCTGGATACAGCAATTGCAGAGAGGTTTCCGTATGGGGAGTCAGCACTTTCCATCCCACATCCCCATCTGCCCCAAAATATTCCTCCTCTATTACCCATCCTTCAAGAACGCCAATGTTTTCAAAGGCCAGTGGATCTGGGGTACTATTATTCTGTTGCCTGATAACATTTGAAAATGAAACGATTAGAGGTTCACAAAGAAATTTACAGGCTATCATCTACCTCCGGTACATGTTTCTTTCCCGTTTTCTTTAGTTCACTTACCTCTCTCGCAACCTCAAATTGCATTGCACAGAAACTAGGTCGTGTAGGCTTCCATGTTCCACTCGATTTTTAATCTGGCTATGCAGTTTCTCAAATGGAATCCGATCATGCTCAAATCCGCTCGTCTTACAAGTCTGACTCAAAATGCGGATGGCCAACCGGGTTAAATTAGGGCAGCCTCCACCATACATGGTCCACCAATCAGCTAAAAATGAAATTTATAATACCAAATCTGCGTTTCTGATAAATAGAGATTCTCACCAGGTGGTGAAGCATGACGAGTTCGACTGGCAATCTTACGACCAAAATCTCCTGCAGCACTTTTATATGAACTCAACTCCTTGTTAATCTTATCCTGTACATTGGTGTCAGGCACAAACCTTTCTACACAGTCTCAACATTCCAGACATGATATCATTGTGCACATCACTTTCAATGCTGTACGAAAATTGAGGGTTTAGGAAGAAGCCAGCAGCATGAAGGGGTCGGCTGACTTGGGTATCACACCTTGCATCAATGATATCCCAATAACGCATGTACTCTTTCTTTTTATTCAGTTCTCTTTTGATAGCTTCTTTAACCCGATACATGCCCTCGTAAACATAGCCCATTGCAGGCCTCTTTTTATTATGCACAATATTTAAGATCCTTATAAGTGGATCTATCAGACGTACGATTGTAGCACATGAAGACCAAAAAGTTTCGCTGCCAACAAGCACACTTGCCCCTACACCACCTGGCAACTTCGCATACTCACTCTCCATCCACTCTGTTGAAGCAAACACTTCCCTTAGATTGTCTTTCAAGCTGACCATGCTATGCAGATTGGCAAAGCTTGTTCCTGGACGTGTCTCTATTGGCTGCAAAAGCTCTTTCCCAGCAGTGTACTCTTTTATTGTGATATTCACTCCCCTGGATCTTGGATATTACTTCATGCATTCAATAAATTACGAATTTCATGCATTTGTGTTCATGATCTAATCAGTACCAACATTATGTGCAGACTCATGAGCGACTCAAGTTGTCATTGACATCGGTATTTGATGCAGTAAACTATTTGGATAGACTTATTTCAGCTAACCGAAGCAAGGTGTGGATACAAGAAACCTCTACTACCTAGTTACTAATTAATTCATAGTTCCTTTCCTCACTGCTAACCATTTTGTACAATTCAAATTTCAAGCAGAAATGGAAATTGTGGATGATTGAGTTGCTCTCCTTTGCATGCCTTTCCATCTCCGCCAAGTCCAACGACGTCTCTTTTCCTCCATTGTTCAAAATTCAGGTTTTCCCCACTGCACTCAATATATAAATTTCTACTATATGTAAGCGTATGTATCTCCATTCACCAATTCAAACTCCGATTTGAGATTTTGTTTACGGGATTGAAATTAATGTTTATTTATTTATATCTTTTGAGTTGGGCAGATGGAAAATCTGGAGAACGTTTTTGAGCCAAAGACGGTGCAGCAGATGGAGCTGACGGCGATGAAGGCATTGGATTGGCGAGTGAGTTGTGTGACGGCCTACTCCTTTGTCGACTTACTGGCCTGGTTCTACCCATCCAACTACCCATGTTTAGCCTCTCTCATGACCGATCTTCTCCTCTCTACCCTCTTTGGTACAATTACTTGTCTACAAATTCTTACATTTGGCTCCTTAGTAAGTTCATACTTCACCAACAACATAGATGTACACAAATGTGTTTTTGAGCTGTCAAGTTGAGATTTATATTTTTAGCATTTCGTTTTCGTCCAGACCCTGTATTTATGGAATTCAAACCGAGTGTTCGTGCAACTTCGGCGCTTCAATGCAGTTTGGAAGAATTGGTGCCATCCAAAGCAAATGCCTATCTCCTGGATGCCATCACCCTTTTTCCTCCAACTCACATGGTATATTTCAATGGTTTTTGGCCTCTCTAAATATACATGGTTCCTATGATTTCGAATTTGTTTAATGGAAAGAAAACCATCTTGTACTTAACATCTCATAAGTTGTTCACGAATTCTCTTTCCATTCTTAATTGTAGGGGAAGATTGAGAGATGCCACAAGTTGATGGAAGGCCGTCTGGTGGATCCAACCTACAGTTTCCTGCATTGTAGACCACACTTCTCCCCTACCAGCCCTATAGCTGCTGTGCCCACACGAAGGATTGAGATCTTCGACTCATACATCGACTGCAACTTCTTCCTTGATTCCTCCATTATACTCATCAAAAAGCGAAAGACTGCAGCAAGGAGATGATGATCATGATCACCAAGTGGAAGATCACTACTTATTAACACCAAAGAAAGTTTAGACGGCGTCTTGAGCAGATGGTTTGATGCATATTAATCTGATCATACAAATAAATATTTGCATATTAAGCTAATTGAGCCTAATAATTAAGCACTTAAATATTACCATGATGAAAAGATGAATGCACGGTCTATTTATAAGTTTAAAGTTGATCTATTGTGGATGGTATATGGATAAATGAGATATCTATATACAGCTTGTCCACTCAATTTTCTAACAATTTTATGATTCACTGTTCTGTATAGAAGTACTGGATTGGAATACTAGCTGTTGTATCCAAAGCTAGTATTTTTGTGATCATGTAGTTTGTCCATATGGATATTGAAATCTTAAAATTGAAGTCTTTTTTTTGTCAAACACAAATGGAACACCAATTTCAAGCGTTGTGATCTCATCTTTTTCTTTCTTATGTTTTTTGCCAAATTGTCTCAACCTTTTAATTAATGTCAAAGATATATTTATTACTTCATATGGCTCCTTAATATGCATAGTCGGCAAGTCTAGTCACCTATAATTTGTCACTTAATTGTATGATAAAAAACTGAGGGAGTTATGCCATGCTATTTAAGGAGTACATTTCCCGCCTATTTACTCTCCGATGATGAATCATTGGCCACATTATCATTTTATAAAATAAAATTTAAAGCTGTAATTAAAATTTTCAAGATTTATTCGTTTTTTTTTCTTTGATAAAAATGCATATTTCAGCCATATATAATACACATTAATCATGGAAATGTAGTAGCAACACGAGGATATCAGCTCCCACGTGGCGGTGCGAGCGCGAGCAGTTCACTTGCTAGCCTGCAATCATCTCCACACGGAGAGGACTCTCACTCAATTGGAGGGCCCTCTCCTACCTTATCATCATCTCACCTCTCCCCACCGCCTCAAGAGATGAAGCACTCCATTTTCCATCCTTAGCATAGCTCTTGAATCTAACTTACCTCCCCTCGAATCTGCTGCAGCAATGGCCACCATTTCCCCAACCATATCCATCAAATCATTCCATGCCTTCCCTTCCACGTCTAAGAACCCATTCTCTTCGCCCAAGAGATTGACTCGACAACGTGGAATTGTTGGTCGACTCAACAAGCTCAAAGTGCAGGCTGCAAAGCTTCCACCTGGGGTGAGTTCTCTTTGCAACCATTTATATTGGGGTAGTGCTAATTAATGTTCCTCGTTGCGTTCTATTCGGTAATTGCCAATTTTCAGGTGGAGATGCCCAAAGTGGAGCCGAAGTTTGAAGCTCCTTTCCTTGGCTTCACAACGACGGCAGAGATCTGGAATTCCCGGGTCTGTATGATTGGCCTCGTTGGAATATTTGTAATTGAGCTGGTTAGTTTTATCTATCTCTATTGGTGTGTCTGGGTGTGTTAATAACATTCCAGATGGGAAGCTGTACTGTAATTATCCTTTGGGCCTAATTTGGTGGTCTAATGGTTGCAGATATTCCACAAAGGCATACTACAGATGATTGGGGTAGATGTGGGGAAAGGACTTGATCTGCCACTGTAAGCAATTGAAGAACACTTATCGGATCTGTCAGCTCTTCGATCCCAAGAACTAGTGGTTGTTGTTGGTCTTCCAAGATAGGCAGGAAATTTGATCCATATGTAATTATTGACCTTTTGGAGTTCATGATACTATGTATTTCCAAAAATCCCCTCCCCACCGGAGGAGATTTCGATTCATTTCCAACACGAATGAAGGCGGGCTATATAACTAGACACCTGTGAAATACAGAGGATTGTCTGATCATAATGGTCCATTTTGATTAGGGTTGTATAAATAATGCTATTTATAGTTTAAGGTTGTGTTATGATCTTGTTGATAAACTCTCCGAAACATACCTCAAACTAAGAAATTTTAAACATGATAGGCCCAATTAAAATAGAAAGAATTATAATGTTCTAAAATTTCATTATTTTAAGGAAAAAATAGGAGTTTTTACTAAAAATATCGGATACTTTTTATATTATTAGGTAGTGAGAAAATTAAATTTAATTAT
>JAVDBV010006251.1:0-12415 GCA_032619315.1 Piper longum
TAGAGGTAGAGGTAGAGGCGTAGGACCAGGACGTGGAAGAGGCAGAAATACCACTTCAAGGGATGAAAGATACTGTGAGTATTGTCAAACCAATGGGCATACCGAAGATAAATGTTGGTCAAATCATGGAAAACTAGATTGGGCAAAACAGATTGCCACTACCTCTTCTGCTGCCAATAAACAATCTGTGGAATCTGCTGGACCATCTACTCCTGCTGCAGCAACTGTAACAATCAGCCATGAGGACTTTGAGCACCTTCTAAAGGTGGCCAATCAAGGAGAGTCTGCTCTACCTTCTGCTTCAATTGCAACTGCAGGTACATCTGTTAGGAGTCCATCTACACACTATCCTTGGCTTATAGATTCAGGAGCAACTGATCATATGACACGTTATTGTCATTCTATTTCCATTTACCCTTTTTCGTAAACCCATGAACATTTGCCTTGCTGAAGGCAGTTTTACACCAGCTACTGGAAAATGAGAAGTTCTTCTCTCATCTGACTTAATACTCAAAAATGTGCTACTGGTTCCATCATTCCCAACCAATCTCCTTTCTGTTTACTGGCTTAGTACTTATAACAATTTCCATGTTTTATTTACTCCTACACATTTTTCGCTGTAGGATGCAACTTCCAAGAGGCATATTGACTGGATTCAGAAGAAGGAAGCTCTACTACCTTTCAATAAATAAGACTGCATCTTCTACAGTTGTTGTGTCTTCCCCTAAGTCAACTGCTATGCAGTGGTATATGAGATTAGGTCATCCTAACTTAAATAAATTGAAGTTGTTAGTTCCTACTCTAGGAGGTGTGTCTCCTCTTAAATTTGAGACATGTGAGTTGTCTAAGCATCATAGAATAGCGTATCCAAGTCAGTCCCTTATCATTACTTTTCAACCATTCAACCTTGTTCATTCTGATGTTTGGGGTCCTTTGAATGTCTCCAATAGTGGTAACTATAAATATTATGTAATTTTTGTTAATGACCGCACTCAAATGACATGGTTATACTTGTTGAAAGAAAGGAAAGAAGTGTTTAGGTGTTTTTAGATATTTGTCAACGAAATAAAGAATCAGTATGTTCCAGTTCTTAGAGTATTTAGATCTGATAATGCTTCAGAGTACATGTCTACACAATTCCAAAACTGCTGTCATGAGCATGGTATTATCCATGAGACTTTTTGTGCTCACACTCCAATCTAAAATGAAGTGAAAGAAAACATAGACATTTACTCAAAATTGCTAGACGTCTATTGTTAAAAATGTCTGTACCTAAGTGTTACTGGCCGGAAGCTTTACTCACTACCTGTTATCTCATGTATAGAATGCCATCCTCTGTGCCACACAAGAAAATCCCGTAATCAGTCTTACATCCAACAAAGCTCTTATATTCTATTAAACCTAAAGTATTTGGCTGTATTTGTTTTGTACACCTTCACATAGGGAAAAAGGATAAACTATCTGCAAGATCAGTCGAGTGAATCTTTCTAGGTTATTCTAGAACACAGAAAGGATATCTGTGCTATAGTCCTACACTGAAAAAGAAATTTGTGTCTACAGATGTAACATTTTTTTTGAGGATTGTCCATACTATGAAACATTTCTACTCAAGAATCTCTTCCAGAAATGGTGTCACTTCCAACTCCTTTTTTCGAAAAAATGCCTAATCTTACACAAAGATTTGCTGTCCCTCCTTGTGTATATACTAGAAAACATAAAATTCGTAGGTTTGCTGGTCCTCCATGTGTCTATAAACGAAAAGGTAAAGAGCTTCAGTCAACTGCAGCCACAGACAAACTGCTTCTAGCTGTTGCAACAGGTACAAACTCAACCTTTTCCAGTAGTTTTGTTCGCAACTTAGCATCTACTACTATTCCTACTACTTGCCATGAAGCTATTTCACATCATGATTGGCACAAAGCAGTGCAAGATGAAATCTCAGCCCTCACAAATAACCAAACCTGGACACTAACAGATCTACCTGCAAGCAGACAAGCATTAGGTAGTACACGCGTTTATACCTTGAAGTATAAGACAGATGACTCAATAGACAGATACAAGGCTCGATTGGTTCCTAAAGGCTGCAATCAGAAACATGGATTAGACTATGATCAAGCATTCTCTCCTGTTGCTAAACTGAATACTGTAAAGATCATAATTTCACTTGCAGCTATTTATGACTAGGAACTCCATCAACTTGATGTAACGAATGCATTCCTCCATGGAGACTTACAAGAAGAAGTCTACATGCTTCAACCGCCTGGATTTGTTGCTGAGGGGGAGTGCACCAAGGTCTGCAAACTGATTAAATCTATCTATGGACTGAAATAGTCCCCTCGAGCATGGTCTGAGAAATTCAGCAACATCTTTATAACATTTGGATTTACAAGAACAACTTCTGACTAATACAAATTAGGCACAAAGTTATCTTATGTAGATCTTATCCCTAGCAAGTAGGGAACAGTTGTGCCAAACTAGTTCTATAAATACAGTAAATAATAGACAGTGAAGGTGTGTGATTCACCCTTCTTCCTTAACTATCTTGTTATGTATATCTATTATGTTAATTTCAACACTTGGTTCATTTGCAAGAAAATTGAATTTGTAAATTGATAGATGGTATACTGCTGTTAGCATGTGTTTTAATTATTTCATTTGGAACATTATTTCAGGTTGTCATTGATGGATATTCTGCGCCATTGACTGCAGGAAACTTTGTTGAATTGGTATGACTTGAGTCACATGTGCCTTTTTTTTCTATATTACACCATCAGTTCAAGTATTGATATATTCAGTGGTCATGCACTTTTATGAGTTGGTTTACCATATAAACCCAGAATGCTGCTTTATTCTTTTTGCAAGTGGACTTGGTTGTCCCATGTATCAATTAAAAAATAAACTTCGTTAAAAATAAAATAAAATGGAAAAAAAGACAAACAAATAACTGTGTTTTTGCATGAGATGTGAAATTGTAAATTTCATCAAAGATTGAGGGCAACATCAACTAGCACATTTTCTGCTTAAATAAAAGCAATAGTTTGTTTTCCTGTTTTCTTAATTGCTTAGTATGATGGTCTTACTTATTCTTTTATGTTGTCAATTCGCTTCTAAAACACTTGCCTTATTTTAGTAATTTTGTTCATAGTCCTTAAGTAGGACGGGGATCATTGTATAAGAATATATTATTTGGTGAACTCCAAATTCTTTTTCTCTTCTGGTGGATTCCTTTTCTGTCCACCTCTTCTTTCCCTTCTTTTCTCCATGTCTGTCGGGCAATTCTCCGCATTCATGCTTTGTGTTCATCTACAATTCCCAGTTTCATCATCGTCAAGGCAACTGCATGTGGAGTCAAAGTTGAAGTTGCTGTTAGAATATGAGGCAAAGATGTTTGAAATGGGACCTTGGAATTTTGAAACAGATCCTGCAGAAATGTAGAGGAGAAAGAACACCTTCAAGAAACTACAAGTGGTCAATTCATTTGAACTAAAACTTTGATGTGGAATATTGATGTTCAAAATGCTATGAGGCAAAAGGTTTTTTAGGATATAACAAAAAGATGGTAATGTTAATGATTGAGAGAATCTTTAAGAGGCCAAAGGAGTGGCCAATTAGGCAGCAGCCAAAGGTGAACTCAAGACCTAAGTCTACTAAAACCAGCCTAAGCTCGGTACATGGCTAACTGGAAATTTATAAGTTGATCAAAGTCCAAATGAAGGAATGAGAAAAACAAAGATCTTAGTGGTTTTGGATGCATTAAAAGTGAGGACATTTAATTGTTGGTTATGAACGATGAGTTTAGACACTGGTGGAAGAGCTGCTTAAGTGAAACAATTAGCCTTTATGCGTTAGATGAGACATGTATGTGCTTCCCTCACTATTTTTGTGGACGATCGAAGTACAAGAAGTTATACTCGAGAAACAGAACTTCAAAACCTTTGTGGGGGTTGCGAACAAACATTTGTTTTACTTTTTCTTTGCTTATGCCAAAAATTGTATTCTTGTTATAATCTGTTACTTTCAAAGTTTACTTATAGATCAAGTAAAATGGATTGAGATACGGATGAACAACTCTGCATCCTCCTAGGTGATTGACAGAGGACTCAATGGCGTAGAGTTAAAGTGCAATGACTAATCCATTCTTTCTGATAATGAAGCTGAAGCTCCACCTTATAATATTCCATTGGAAATAAAACCATCTGGGCAGTTTGAACCTCTTTACAGGACACCTTTGAATGTGCAGGTCAGTTTGTTTAATGATGTCAATTTTTAGCTGAACAATGTATCTTGTATGATGAGTTGTCTTCATTCAACCATTTTTAATCTCCTTTCTAAGTGAAGGATGGGGAGTTGCCTGTGCTTCCATTATCTGTGTATGGAGCGGTTGCGATGGCACATAGTCCAGTCTCCGATGACTACTCATCTCCAAGTCAGTTTTTCATATACCTCTACGACAAGCGAAATGTGAGCAATCTTTCGTGTTCGCAGATTTTCATGATAATACCTGCTATGAATATTATTTTAATGATGGCCAATTATTACAGGCTGGTCTTGGAGGATTGTCTTTTGACGAGGGCCAATTTTATGTCTTCCGGTACGGTTTAGATTTCACGGCAAGTTTACTATCTTTGAGTTTTGCTTTCATTTCATATAAGCTTCTTGTTCTGTGAACAGATACGCAACAGTAGGTCGAGAAACAGCAGATCAGAACGGGAGACAATCAAGTCGGCAAGGTTAATTGAAGGTCAAGACCGTGTCTTATCTTGCCCACAGAGTGATGCTTTTGGTTATTTCAGTTCGTAAACCAATGGGTTAGAGTTTCAGCATTCTTTCAGAAATATTTCGTTATAAGAACTTGATGTGAATGCTAGAACTTGATTGAAATCCCTCCTATTCATAACTGTAAAGGCATTAAAATTCTGGCTTTCAGTTCACTCCTGGCATGCTCAGATTGATATACACTTCAAAACTTCAAACATGCGAAACATCTCAAAAAGAAAAAAAAAGAAAAAAAAAAAGGAAATATGAAACACATCTCATGCCGATCATAAATTATAAGTTTGATTCGTGTTTTAAGATTGAACTAAAATGACCATTTAATCACTAAATCCAATTTTTCAAGTTTTGATTTTTTTGTCGAACTTTGAAATGGTTGGTAAATGATAAACAAGCATGTTTGGGGCACTTCTTTAAGTCGTTCACTAGGGTTGTCTTGATTTTCTCTGGTAAAAAACACTCGCAATCCGGAGTTGGACCAAATTATTGAACCTCTTTTCTATGAATTTGAGGAATTTAGGAAAAAGATATCTTATAATTATGAATCTTATAAAAGGGCAAGTAATGATTATTTGTCTTGAAAAGAATAAAAACCAATATAACCCTTTAACCCTCATCCTCATACATTAACCCCTCCCAGAAAACCATGTTTGCCCTTGCTTAAGCACTCTTATTAACGCTAAGCATTCTCTTGAATACAAGGATAAACTCTTTTATCCATGCCTTCAGCCCGCGGGCCCAATCGCACAGAACAATTTACCGGTTATTGCTTGTTGTGTGATATCATAGGGGAGAAAAGCCACCAGACTGGAAAATTTAATATTTTGCCCTATTTCCGTGAACAATCATTAGTAGCCCTTTTTAGATAATTTTGAAATAAAAGTTCCCATTTTCGCAAAGTCTGCAAAATCTCTTTTTAGGCCTTCTCCCCTCCATTTTCGGCCGCCGCTCTCCTCGCGATCGACGACGCTCGCCGCCATGCCGACCGTCACCGTCGTTCGCGACCGCCTCTTCGACGCTCTGGGAAGAACATACAGTTCGGATGATCGCTTCATCGCCCTTTCTTTCTCAATTTTTGATTGTTTGATTCCGATGAATTCGACGCCCATTCTTGTTTCTCTCTCTTTTTTTAGCGCAAGAGGAGTTCGAGGAGTTGTGCTTCGATTTCGGAATCGAGCTTGACGATGTTGTAAGCGTCTTCATTTGTGAATGCTTTCGTTTTCTTTTGTTAGACCGTGAATTTTGATGCCGGCGGGTTTTATTTTATTTTATTTTTTGTGCTTTTGGTTTGATACAGACAACCGAAGGGGAGATTATTAGAAAAGAGAAGCATTTGGAGCAGGATGATGCAGCTGGTGATGGCAGCGAGACGCTTTACAAGATCGAAGTTCCTGCCAATAGGTACGGTGACAAAGATGCAATATTTTGTTGCGGTTTTGGTAATGTGCTGCTTTTTATGACTGTATTGGCGGCTTGTAGCTGTGTTGGTCTGCGTGTTATCTTTGATTGTGGAAGTTTTGCATATATGATTTGCTAAACAGATGCAATTTTGCGATTATTTTGTTAATCTGTTACTTTTGACGAGTGTATGCTGTGTTATTGGCAAGTTTTGTTTTTGTGTGGAACTTTTGTAGATATGATTTGCTATGCCTTGAAGGGCTTGCACAAGCACTCCGCATATTTGTTGGAAAAGATGATACACCTAAGTATAAAGTCGTCAGTGTTCCTCCAAGTTCTATGATCAAAATGCACGTTAAGCCTGGGGTATGAAAAACTGAAGATTGTTATTATTATTATTATCTTTGCTACAACTTTTAAGGGCGTGGAATGTTCTGCTTTCCCAAGCATTGTCGGTCCCAATTCCGGATAAAGAAGGTTGGCATCAGGGAGGGCATCCGATCCTTAGAACTTCGCCATTTTTAATCGCATGGATCGTAGATTGGTATCCATGTCCTCTATATCTTTTGTTTAAGATGAGGTGGAAGAGAAAGATGGCGAAAAAGATTGTGGCTCATTTTTGGTGTATTTTACTTTCAGACTGAGAGAATTCGTCCTTATGTTGTTTGTGCTGTCTTGAGAGGATTAAATTTTGATGAGACAAGATACAAAAGCTTTATTGATCTTCAAGATAGGCTTCATCAGAACATTTGCAGGTAATGTTTAATTCTGGTGTATAATCCCCTTTGTTGCTTTATTTGGTATATTTGAGAGACTTGCTTATCCTGATAATTTTGGTTTCCTTTCAGGAGGAGAACTCTTGTTGCTATTGGTACTCATGATTTAGATTCCATTCAGGGCCCTGTCACCTACGAGGTAATATGAACGTAGTTAGTTGAACATTTAGTTCTTGTTTTTCTATCTGTAGTGGTCATATTACTACACTTGTTTTAGGTTTGATGTGTTTATTGCACATTTTTATGAAGGGTCCTGATTTTGTGCAGTCGTGATGCAAAATTCTGAGCATCAATCTTTATCTATTCTGTTATGTGGATTGATTCAAATTTAATTTGTTTTATGCAGATTAATTCTTATGAACATGAATTCAGTGCTAATTATATGTTGACAAAAGTTGCAGGAGTGTTGCTCTGTCTAGTGTTTGTCCTGGACATGTCTTGTTTTCTGTTGGTTTATTTCAGATATATGACTGTTTGAGGTCATGCCCATTAGGTATATATGCAGCTGTTATTCCAAGTATAACGTGCACCGCCAATGAAGTTTTCATATCATTGATCTGGTGTGAGATACATCAAATAAATACCCTATTTTTTTATTATTATTTTTAACTATCATTGTTTTTACGTGTTATTGCAAGAAATTTGGTTGGGTTTTTGTAGAAATCATCTGTTACATATGCATTGGAATGCAATTTGTAGTAATGGTAATAGATGCAAGTTAAAACCGCTATAATCATAGAGTTTGTATGGAAAAGGGCTCTCTGAATATAGGGCCTTTTAGCTTTGAATTCAGCCATCTTTTCAATCATTTTACCTCAATAAAGAAAAAGTGAAGTGCTTTCATAAAATATAGGATTTTATGAACCACACAAGTGTGCCCCATAATATGACTTGTGGACCTTATATATAGAATGCCGTCCATCCACAATGGCATTTATCTGTTTGATGTTTTAGTTGGGTGAGCATTTTTTTCTTTTGTTTCAGGCATTGCCACCATCGGAGATAAACTTTGTGCCATTGAAACAAGTAAGCGTTTTACAATTTTGTTTTAAGCTTCATTAGTGGCATTTACTTTTGTACGTTGTAGTTTATTTTTCTTTGCACTGAAATGATGATTTGCTAATTTTTTCAAAGTTCAATTTTGAGGACCTCTTGAACTATAATCACTATCAGCAAACCTCAAAGAGACACTTTAAAACTGCATGGGTACACTCATGTGAAACAATTTGTGTTTAGAATGTCAGATTAGTAATCATTACTGAGTTGCACATTTAAGGAAACATCTGTAACACATTCTGTTTTTCTTGTCAAGGATAATTTGAAATCCTGATCCTAAGAAGTACATGTTTATTTAAATCTATTAGTTCATATAAGATGTCTTCTTATCCTATCATTGTTACGTAATATTTATGCTTAATTCACTGCTTTCTCTTCATGGCCTGCATCATATGTTTGGTTTTTGTCTGTATCGATGTGCATATCATTGGCCTTTGCACTCATTCTTTTCTCCAGCGCTTTTGTAGAAGCAAAGTAGATGCCTTGCAATGGAAAATGTCTGAATTGATATTTCTATCAACAGTCATCTTATGATGTCTTTGCAACAATTTATGAAGGTATATAAAAGTGTTGTTAAAACGTAAAACTTCTGGCTTAACATCATCATTCCAGCTTTGAAGGTTGCCACAGGAAGAAAATTCAGTGTAAAGTTTTACCAATTTGTTTGTGCAAGGTGTTATGCTGATAATTTGAATCTAAAAGCAATTAATTAGTGACACAAAAGCGGTGACTTAAAGTTCATGTAGGCAACTCCAGCTTAGCTGGGATGCCGTGTAGATGATGTCGAATGAGTATTTTTCCGCCCTCAAACAACAGCGTAAGCTCCTTCATATTAAATTACGAGAATTAGTCGAGTACTATTGTTGCAATTTTAGAAAATATACAAACGCCTGTTGCTGTCTTTGTTCTCTTTTGGATGTATAGATGATTAATATCAAAGCAATGCTTAAAATTTTGAACTTTTTAGAACTTTCAGCTGTTCATTTCCCTTTTTCCCTTGATTTCTTTCTTGTTGCTCTTTTTCTGCACCCCTTCTGTTTCAATGCAGTTAACAATTAACTTACTGCTTCCTGCATCCTGTTGAGGGTGTTTTTTTTTCTTTTAATTTTATTTTTTATAATACAGGATAGGAGCTTCAGAGCGGATGAACTAATGGATTTCTACAGAGTAAGTCATTGATAGAATCATAGAATATTATCCATGTAATTGGTTTTTTACTCTATCTGGTTTGACATGATTGATACAATTATTATACTGCATTTGCATCCATTTTTTTAAAAAAAGTCCCTTAAGAAGAAAAATATTATAAATTGAAATATTTTTAACATTGTTCTGTCAATTTTATCTGTTTGATTGTATTGGATCATACCTGATCTTATTGGCATCCATTTCTTCCCTCATGAAATTTGAATTGAGTAGGGCTGTGCTGACTCATTGAATATTCTCCTGTTTGCTCTGTTTAAAGTCCACAAAAGCTTCCCCGTTTATGTCTTCAATGATCACAGAAACAAATGAAATCTTGTGCTTTCCTAATCGAGTTTTGAGGGTATTTGCAAAAGAGTTGTCTTCTTCATGGGTCTTAGTTGATAATGTTCAATTTTTTTTGTTCTAATGTAAGTGGCAATTGTCCTTAAATGATGTATCTTGATGAAGAATGGCACTTGTTTTTTATATCTTGGAAGGCTTCCCTCTTGGCCTTTAAACAAGAACTTTTGATGACAGCTTTTTTGTGAA
The DNA here is from genome assembly GCA_032619315.1 of Piper longum. NCBI lineage: Eukaryota > Viridiplantae > Streptophyta > Magnoliopsida > Piperales > Piperaceae > Piper > Piper longum. The sequence continues at coordinate 9,738 of JAVDBV010006251.1, forward strand.
TTCATGTTATGGATGGTTGGAGATTCTTTTTAGGCCACACTGGTTCTTGTTTGCTGTGCTTATTCTTATATGCGATGCTTCTGTTTTTTGTTTTTGTTTTTTCTCCTTATATGCGTGTTATGCTTGGATATCTATTTGAACGTAATTTCTGTAAATTTTATGGTTATGAATTGCATCATATACTTTGAGATGGTTTTTCCAAGTTCTTCATGATGAAAGCTGCATGCCCTTCCATAACTTTTTGTTGATTGATAGCAGATTAAAGAGTATCAGTTATAATGTAGCTAAATTGTTAATGTAATTGATAACAATGACATACCTGTCATTTATTTTGCAGTCAGATATGAAATTAAAGAAGTTCTTACATATCATTGAGGACTCCCCAGTATATCCAATCATTTATGACAAATGCAGGTAGTCTGAAGTATTTTTGCAAGTATTTTGTTTTCTGCAGGGCGTTTTTTGATACTTCTTCATGAGCATTAGATGATCATACATGATGCTAGCTGATTTGTAGATTTGTAGTTGCTTGATGTTATTTCTTTTATCCCATGCAGAGTAGTTCTCTCTCTACCTCCAATTATTAATGGTGCTCACTCAGCTATTACTTTGAAGACAAAGAATGTATTCATTGAATGCACAGCCACTGATCTTAAAAAGGCTAATATTGTCTTGAACACAATGGTAAACATGGTCTGATTTTTACTCGAGCTGTAAGCCCTTTTTTTTTTTTTTGGTTTATGAAGTAGATACCTGTCTTTTGCCTGTAGGTCACAATGTTTTCAGTATATTGTAAAGAAAAATTTAGTGTTGAACCAGTTGAAGTGATTTATCCTGATGGAAAAACGTTTGTTTATCCTGATCTTGCGGACTATAAGCTGGAAGTTCCTATATCTTATATAACACGCACAATTGGGGTTGACTTGGCATTAGATGAGGTATTTGTCCTTTCCACTTTGGTAGAGCAGTCTTTCATAATCTAATTTTACGTACTATGTTTGCTAGATGATTCATAACCAGGTGTTCACTTGTTCAGTGATGTCAGCCTATCTGTGTTTGAATTTGTCATTACCTGATATGTATTTGTATTCACACAGTTTTGATGGATTTTTTATATGTTGCTATATGATGCGGCATAAATTTTTATTGCTGGTTGTTTAAGATTCATACGCCATGCAGATTCTAGGATTTGAGAGGAGCTATTGCAGTTTTTATATCCTTTCACCTGTTGACTGCTTATGTTAATTCAAGAGTTTGCAATTTTGGCCAGATAGCTCCCAGTTTTCCCCCTTTATGTACTGAAATTTTTTTTTTATATAATTAAAAAAGTGCAGCACAGTGAACAAAGGCTATACATGTGTGCGGTCTGGGGAATGGTTGGACTACAAAGGGTCTCAATTTCATCATTCTACCTAACAACTCGTTATTTTTGCAGGTCACTAAATTGTTATGCAAGATGCAACTGCGCACAGAATCTTTCTCAAGGAATGGTCAAAATTGTGTTTGTGTATCTGTGCCACCTACCAGAAGTGATATTCTCCATGCATGTGATGTGATGGAGGTGAAAAATTATGCTTGATGATTGTACTTTGACTTGGCTTTCGAAGTATGCTATATGTTTATACATTTATTTATTTTTTCTGTTGAAGGATGTTGCTATTGCGTATGGATTTAACAAAATCCCTAAAACTAAGCCTGCATCTTTGACTCAAGGTCGGCAACAACCGCTGAACCACATCTCTGATCTTATTAGGATGGAGGTAAGTGCGTGTTTGTTTTTATGCTGTCCATATTTGTTGCCCTTCATTTCAGTGTAATAAATTTTCTTATGTAATGTCCATTTTATTATCTTTTTGTTATTTGTAGTTTTGCAATTATTTCATTAAAATGCTGAGGCTGGTCACCATAAAAGACTAACTGGAATTATTCCGTGAAATTTGTCCTTGGGTGATATTAATTATTTTTCCCGCTTTCTTGCATGATTTTATGCATTATTGTTTGCTGAACCTCTGATTCATGAAATGTTGTCTTAGGGTAAATATTTCTTTATTTGTTTTAGAAATTTGATTTTTTGGTGCAATCAGGTGCCATTTGTAGTTGTGTAGGTTCTTGACTTCTCTGTCTGTGAATATGTATTAGGGGTAGGCTGGAGAAGGTTCGTTTTTCTTCAGTTATATGTTTACATGGTGCACATGACCATGTAGACAACTTGTACGTTTTCCTTCCTTTTCCAATGGGGTCTGCTCTTTAAGCTGCATCTTTTGTTTTGTGTTTAAGATGACTTATGTGACTTCGGAAAAACTTTTGCACAGTGATTGCTAGGTTGATTTTTTATATCAAATGTTGTTTTACAATGATTTTAGGTTGACTTTTGATATAAATTCTTGTTTGCATTACTGTTATAGATTGCGATGGCTGGGTTTACAGAGGTGCTAACATGGATATTGTGCTCGCACAAAGAGATCTTCTCAATGATAAATCAGAAGGATGACAGTAAAACTGCTGTTGTTATTGGAAACCCACGGTCCACTGATTTTGAGGTATGTCATCTTTTGTTTACTCTTTATTGTTAGGATATTATCTTTTTGAATTATCTATTCTGCCATGAAGGTGCATTTATTTCTGTTTAGCATACAATTATCCCTTTTAGTGGTGGGGGTGAGGGTGGGGTGGGTGGG
>JAVDBV010006253.1:0-15788 GCA_032619315.1 Piper longum
ATATATATATATATATATGAGAATCGCGAGGACTGAACACTGTCGGAAGTGCAGAGGAGTAGTAAAGCTGTTGCACACATGTACCTACCATCACGTAATGAATGGAAATGATGATTTATAAGTTGTGTGAATGATGAGATTGTTTTAGATTACTCTATAAAATGCTATGAACGTTTGACCTATGAAACGACACTAGAATGAAAGTTAAATGAAAATGTCATGTTTTGAAATTATATTGATATAAATATTTATTATTGTCATGGATAGATTGGTCCTATTGCACTTTTATGGATTGATTTTTTTATTTTATTGCTATAAATATATATTATTAATCGTTGACAGGGTGGCCCCTACTGCACTTTTAAGGGAGACTCTATCAATTTTATTTTGAAAATTTGATATATCTTTTGAACTTTTCATTTGTTTGTTTTCTTCATGTATTTGTTTGCATATCATGACATGCATGTAGGACAACGTTAGAACCCACTAATCTCATTTTTGCTTTGCATGTTTCATCTCCATATTAAGACGTCGAGGGCAGATCCGAGTCAGCTTAATCAAATCAAGTAGATTAGCAAACGGTTCAGTCATCGGTGACATTTTTGGGTCGGTTCATGAGTGAACCAGAACGGGTTGTTATACCTATTGTTTGCCCGCTACCTGCTACAACAAGTCCATTGACATCTGAGCTCATTCTTATCGAAAATGGGGCAAACAAAGGTGCCGTTGTTAGAGTAATCCTCTGATTCAACTATGGAGGAGGAGGCCATGACAGAGGGTTCATGGGAATTGAAGGCTCTCTTCGTGCCTCATCATCCACTTTTGGTCTCTTCTCAGCTTTGGCCACTAAGAGGGCTATCTATCTGAGCTCTCTCTTGAATTCGTCTTGGTTCTACGGCATCTGTGTCTGAGCCTCTAGTAACATGGGAATAGTTGTATCTCTCCCCGGTGGACTACTATTACTGCAGTGACTGTCATGGTGACAACTCTTACTACAACGACTAACTGAGACTGCCACCTGGGCTCTTCTAGCGGCATGGTAGTCCTCGGTCAGCTAAATATTGTGTCACTATGACCATGGCTACTACTATCTTGTCTAGAGATTGGAGGGGATGGGCCCCTAATCTATGTCTTGCGAGTCTATCTCACCATTCTACTAGGATTCACTACTCTAACATGAACACATTGTCACACCACTTATTGGTAAGAAAATCTGCAAACAAAAACAACAAAATAGAAATATACATGTTGGCACAACTCGAAGCAACTTTTGCACGCCTGTAACCTGTAATAACATTTACCATCTTAATCAACCAAGATTTAGCTCTAATACTAAAACTGTAACACCCCAATCCTACTCATCCGCGAATCGAACCAGAAATGTTACGGGTGACCGAACTATTCTCTAATCTATTTAATTCGGTCAAGCTAACCTGGATGTATCCTCAACATCTCAAGTTGGTGATGCAAATATTTAACACATGAATGAGATGTTTAGACTCTAACGTTGTTCTAGATGAATAATATGATATGCAATTCATGTTCAAAACAAAACAACCCATTAAAAAGGAATGCTTTTCAAAACAAAACATACAGAGACCCCTAAAAGTGCAATAGGGATTACCCTGTCAACAATAAATAGTATATATATGTAACGATAAAATATAAAAAACTACCAACACATGGTATTTTTCACCCAACAGTCACGTCATAATCATTTTTTTTAGTCGGATCTTGACTGCATTAGTTCATCCTATTCAATTCTATGCATATCAACCATCACACATATCATATCATTAATTTCATGTAACATTCCCTACAATAAAACATTATAGAATTTTATCCACAACCATACATGACAGTTCATCACATCACATTCTCACTCATTCTCGATAGGTACATGTGTGCATGTTGCATTGCTGCTCCTTCGTGGTCCCAACAGTGCTGAGTCATTCAAGTTCTCACCTAGATAGATAATACAAAAAAGTCAATAACAAGTGTTACTAATCCAGAAATAACCAAATAATCAAACTAGCACATGAAAGATGACTCTCATGTTAAATAAAATCAATTATATATTCTTCTGCATTAGAATCACTCATAAGGGCACCAATTAGGAGCCATAAGCCTCGGCTTGAACAGCGTCCCATTTTGACTGGTCTTATGCCTCCACATTTTCATACTATCCCACGCTTGGGAAATCCATTATACTAAAACCCTTTACATACTCTGTATAACTCCTGGCACTGAGCACAGATGCTAAGTAATCTCAGGCCAACACCTTTAGTACCCTTTGAATATACATGTCTAAATATTTATTGCATTGCAGTACCTGTAATCCTCTACACTTATCTAGGTTTGAGGAACTCAAAATATGGAGTTGTCAAGATCCCTGAGAAATAGAATGACTTGCTCACCAATCCAGAGCCTGCTTTGACTATCATGTATACCCCCTTGTGGTACGTGCAAGTCGACTTTCCCCTTTTCTCACATCTCAATGGAAAACAGAGAAAACTATATATACATAGGTCTTGGTAGGGATTATAATATCGTAGGCCAAAGGGCATTATGATTTGGATCTGAATTTTCTAAAACAAACTTGAGGGATCTCATCCTCAAGGGTTATTAATTTGAAAATTTTATCGATTAAATGGCTTGTATGGAGTGGGATACAATAAATCTACCACTCAACACATTTGCTTACATGTTAAATCAAATTACAATAGAATAAAAATCAAACAAGAAGCGACTCCTGAATGGGCTTGGTAGAATCTCCAAATGTGTTCACACGCCAAGGGAGTGAGCTCATACTTTGTACCTACATATCAAATCTAAAAGGTAAGGCCTACTATCGGAATGATGCATTCACATATCCTAAATAACATACTCATATCAATGCACTCACATCAATTCACATCATGATTTTCTAAATTACAGTACATTTAATTAACAACTCATACTTAATTTACCTAATTAGATCATTAATATTTATTCAATACAATTCAAATCATACAAATTTATTTTATTCACAATCAAAGTATTTAATCATGTCAATTAACCAAATCCTAACATGTTATGCAAATAATTATCAATTTTAAATTATTAAATCAGAGGTAATTATACCTCACATCGACTAAAATCGGCGACAAGTAGGGTTTGTTGGTGCTCTCAGGAATCAAATTCGACACCCGACTACGTCTAAAGTTTGATCAAGTTCAGCAGAAGGAATTTAGTGAAAATCTAATAATTTCTGGTGAATCTGGCAGTTTTTGGTGTTTCTAGCGATTTCCGGCCAGCAAGGCGGCTTGCTTGGTGCTGTGGGTCAGCACCGGTTCAGTGAACTCGATGTGACCATGGTACAATGACGCCCGATCGGGGTTGTTTGATTGGCCTTGGGCCAGTCTCAGCGACGACACTCAGCGGGGGAAAGATCACCCGAGTCAAAGGCAGTGCGCAAGATGATAGCAGAGCGGCGCGGCCAGCGGCAAAGTTGGTGTCGGAAGTGTGGCGCAAGTGCATGGCTTCCATGTGTTGGGGAGGCTAGGCGATGGCCGGGAAGGTGGGGACGGCTCAACAACAATCTGGCAGAGGTTGGCGACGTCGATTGGCGGCTATGTGGCGGCCAAAGGCAGCGTCAACGACAATGATTGGGACAAAGGGGGGAACGTCGGGAGGTGGGTTTTGGGTTGCAATCTCATAATTAAAAGTTGGCACAAGTCCGACTCATGTTTAAAATAATAATTAACTCTTAATAAATTCAAAAAAGAATCTAGAAAAATATGGTAAAATATTATAAAATATAATACACTCAATTCCATCAAAATGACATGTTCTATAACTAACAACCCACCCAAAATGCTATCTAGCACGTCTTAATACATTATTTGGCTTTAAAATATTTCTATGATCAAAGATATAAAAAAAATAATTGGCATACTATTATATACTCTAATAACTTATTTCTTTTCATTTTTATGATGTTATCATTATATATTTGGGTACATTTTTGTCATCATTACTTATAACACACAGACGGCCTAGGCTCAACATATGTGTAATAAAATTGACTCGACTCAAACCGATGGCTAAACTGATTGGTTCACTAAAAAAAACTTTACCATGAGTCACATGTTTTATAATAAATAAGAATAATTATCATAATATAATAAAATTTTGTGGATTTGTATATAAATGTAGGTAATAGATTTATTATCGGTTCCTGGTTTACCGAATCGGATATAGAAGTACATATTTGGGTATTTTATAAAAAATTTGTGCATTTTTATATAACTGCATGTAATAGATTTATTATTGGTCCTGGGTTTACCGAATCGAATAAAGTACATATTTGGGTATTTTAATATTGGGTTTGTTCGGTTCCTGCAAAATCCGGATTGACCCAACCCGTTGGCAACACACCATACCGTTAAACACACCATACCGTTAAGTTAGGGACTAAGTGTCTTAGTAATGATTTATGGGCTTGCGATTAGGTGTTGAGATGACATTTTAATGGCCTAACAGTAGTGAGCTAAGCCCATTGAGTTGGATTTTATGCCATTACTCAAGTTGAGCTCGAGCCCTAATATGTGCTCTCCACGAGTATAAATACAGTCCATTAGAAACTCCTCCTCACCAACTCCGGAGGTGGCATGCAACAATTATACAATCTTCTAGTAGTACTCTACTAAATATTGTTGAATAGGGTGTTGTTGGCGAGGATATTGTCAAGATGCCCAACAAGGTGGTGGCTGTGGTCATCTTGATAATGCTAAGCATCGGCCTATCTTCGGCTGCTAGAAGTATAATCCATGCCGGTGGCGGGGGAGGCTGCGGTGGCAGGGGAGGAGGAGGTGATAGGGTGGGGGTAGATGGGTCTGCTGGATTTTAGATGTAAATATAAATGTATATAATTTTATCATATGTTATTATTAAGGTTATAAATTAAATTAATCTATTAAAGTTAAGATTAATAGGTCATTAATATTTAAGATAAGTATGTGTAAATATATATAAATATCATATATTTAAGATAAGTATGGATAAATATATATAGATATCATTTTCGTAATTTCTAATTTATGATAGTCAAATTAGAATTATTAAAAATAAAGATAAATACGGTTATGGTTCCTAAATTCGTATAGAGTTTTTCTTTATGGTATCTCATTACCCAAAAACTCTAGTCTTGAAAAACTTGGAACATCAAAACCTAAAGAAGTAAAGAATCGTTTTGCTTTTATAGATTCAGGTACGCTTGTGTTATCAAATTCTATTTTCTTGATGATTTAATATGAAGAAGAAGAAGGTTTTATTGTGATGGTTTTATCATCTATATTCAACAAGTGGTATCAGATCAACTTCATATTAAATCATTGAGGATTAATATGATTTATGTTTAATTTTTTGGATCATGTTTCAAAAAAAGATATATACCAAAATAAAATATATTTTATTGTTTTCGAAATTTGATCTTCACCAAAATGAGCATTTTCTTCAATGCCCCCTATTCCTTTTCCCTTCTGATTCATTGCCCCATCGAAGGACATCCTCTAGACATCGGCATCTTCATTTTCCCTTTCTTTTTCAAAGGGAACAAATTGATATGGTCCCATTGGGAATACCCCAAATTTGGCACTAGTTAGTGGATATGAAAAATATAAGAAAATTGTATATGAGATATTTACTCTCATATCAAGGTTTTCTTTTGGTAAAATATCAAATGAGGAAAATAAAGTTACAAAAGGAAAAAAAGTTATAATTTCAAAAATTTCTAAATAAAGATATTTTTATAACCTTATTTATATTTGAAATTATTAAATTTAAATTATGGTTCAGTTATTATTAACATTTTAGAATTTATTAATTGCAACAATATACTACCAAAGTAGCTCTTTTGTAGAAATCAATTTATTTTAAAATATTAAAATGGTTGTGGTATATGATTCATGTGAATATTAATTAGCTTAAAGGAAGGTTAATATTTGATAAAATTATATATTCATTTATTGTAATAAATATAGGATAATTATCAAGATTCCATTCAGACAATAAATCACCCCAAAGGAAGGTTTATTATTTGACACGATTTATTGTCTCTATTTGACTACTGCATTAATAATACTAATTGTAAATTAATATTTCTGTCTAAAGACTAAATATTAATGTTGTGCTAGGTATCTTTTGATAGGATTAACTATTATTTGAATTATTAATCTTATTATGTGCATGTTATTTTGTTCTATGGATTCAGTTAATCAATCTGCTGATATGATTTCTACCAATATTAATTTAGTTCCAATACTTAATGATAATTTTAAGGATTGGAAACAGAGGGTGATGATTGTTCTAAGCTGCATGGATCTTGACCTTGCCTTAAGGACTGAACAACCTGCTTCTCTTATGGATAAAAGTTACATTGATGAAAAACGAGACATTGAGAAGTGGGAACGTTCAAATCGCATGAGTCTTGATCATGAAGTATGAGATTCTAGAGACCTTTAGAGGTGATGTATTTGAGAAGGTTACTACAATAACTAAGTTTCTTCAAGAAATTAAAAAGCGTTCTGTATAAAAATCGATAAGGCTGAAACAAGCACACGTTTGTCAAACTTAATTTCAATGAAGTTTAAAGGCCATGAAGAATTCTAATTCATAAAAGTGGATTGATGCCATGAATAAAGAGATGAACCCCATGAAAGCTAATGACGTTTGAGATCTTATCTCATTGCCTGAACGTGGAAAACCTATTGGTTGTAAATGAATGTTTAAAACCAAGAGGGATTCGAAAGGTGATATAGAAAGATATAAGGCTCGTCTTGTTATGAAGAGCTTAATCAAAAGGAAGGCATCTATTATAATAAAACTTTCTTTCTAATTTCATCGAATGACTCATTTAAAATAATTATGGTATTAGTGGAATATTTTGATCTTAAGTTACATTAGATGGATGTAAAGACTGTAATTCTAAATAGTGACATTGATAAAACAAATTATATAGTGCAACTAGAAAACTTTGTATCGGGAGACTCAAAAAGTATGATTTGTAAATTAAAGAAATCCATCTATGGACTTATGCAGGCTTCTTGTCAATAGTATCACAAATTTCATCAAGTTATTCTTTCGTTCGGTTTTAAGATAAATGTGATTAACGACTGTATATATCATAAGTTTAGTGGGAATAAGTATATTTTTATAGTTTTATATGTTGATCATATATTGCTTGCCAGCAATGATATAGATTTTTTGCACAAAACCAAGAGATTTTTACCAAAGAAATTTGAAATGAAAGATCTTGGTAATGTGTCTTCTGTATTAGGAATTCAAATACACCGGGATTGCTCTCGATGTATACTCAGATTATTACAAAAGATCTATATACAAAAAGTGTTTAAGAGATTTGGCATGTAAGATTGTAAACTAGGAGATATCCCTGTTTCTAAAGGAGACAAATTCAGTTTCAATCAATACCTTAAAAATGACATAGATGGAAAGGAAATGTAAAAGATTCCCTATGCTTCAGCAGTGGGAAGTCTTATGTATGCTCAATATACGTGTCTAGATATTATGTATATCGTGAAATATTTAAGTAATCCAAGATTGGATTATTGGAAAGCAGCCAAAAGAATCATGAAATATCTTCAGAGAACAAAACATTATATGCTTAGATATCAGAAGTCAGATAAACTTGAGATTATTGGGTATTATGATTCTGATTTTGCTAGATGTCAAGATAGTTGTCGATCCACTTCTAGCTATGTGTACCTGCTTGCTGGAGCAGCTATTTCTTGGAGGAGTGCTAAACATACACTCATAGCTTCTTCTACCATGACAACTAAATTCATAGCTTGTTATGAGGCATCCAATCATGAGATATAGTTGCAAAATTTTGTCATAAGGCTTCGCATTGTTGATAATATTGAAAGATCACTTAAGTTATTTTGTGACAATTAGTCTATAGTCTTATATCCAAATAACAACAAGAGCTCGTCTAAATCAGAACATATAGAGATCAAGTTCTTTGTTGTGAAAAAAAAAGTTTAGAGTGTTAAAGTTCCTATAAAATATATTGAGGCAAACTCCATGGTTGCGAGGTTTACCGCCCAAGGACTTTCATGAGCATGTTGCTCATCTAGGCGTTGTTTCATTTGATGATATACTACTTTAGTGGGAGTTTATTTTGAATTGTAGTATTTTGTTTATATTTTACTCTATTTTGGTTATCTCATAAGTTGGACCAGTTGAAAATAGGTATGTTTAAATTAAATTATAAGTAATTTTTATGCTACACATCCATGCTTGATGTATGTCATTTAATTATATTGATGTATTTGATCATAAATAGATTTAGTTACGATATATGTACAAAATTCGCTTTAATCCTATATTAATATTAACTAATTGACAAGATTATTATTTTTGGAATAATAGTGTATGTTATTTTGAAGCTTATAAGGTTATATGGTGATATACAATTATCTTTATATATATAGTCCAAGTAGGAATTATTAGATTTTGGACGTATATATAACTGTATATAATTGTATCATATGTTATTATTAAAGTTTGGGCATAAATTAAATTGATATAATAAGTTAAGATTAATGGGTCATTAATATTTAAGATAAGTATAGATAAATATATGTAAATGTCATATATTTAAGATAAGTATAGATACTATTTTCGTAATCTCTAATTTACAATGAGTTAAATTTACATTATGCAAAATAAAAATAAATACAGTTATAATCTTCAAATTAGTATAGAGTTTTTCTTTCTGATATCATATCATATAAAAACTCTGGTCTTGAAGAACCTGTGCTAAATTTGGAAGATCAATATTAAAACCTAAAAAAGTCATGAATCGTTTTATTTTTATGGATTCAGGTAGGCTTTTGTTATCAAATTCTATTTTCTTGATGATTTAATATAAAGAAGAAAAAAATTTTATCGTGATAGTTTTATCATCTGTAAAATTTAGTTAAGTTAAATATTCAACAAGATCTGGTTCAGGGTATGGTTCTAGGCATGAGTCTGGATATGGGAAGGGATCTGTCGGAGGCATGGGTAGCGAAAGTGGAGGGGGCGGCGGAGGGGGAGGAGGGTCTGGTGGGGGCCTTGGTAGCGGACACAACTTTGAGTATGGTTCGGGACATGGGATTAGAAGTGAAGTGACGCAGGCGAAGGTAGTAGGGGCGGAGGCGGAGGCAGAGGTGGTTCTGGAGGGATAGTGGTTATGGTTCTAGTTGCGGCTCTAGGAGTGGTTCTGGAAGTGGAAATGGAAGTGGTGGCGGAGGCCATGGCGGCAACAGTGGTTATGGTTCGTGATGTGGATATGGGTCGGGGAGGAAGACTCGTCATGATCGAACTTGGTCCTCTGCTGTATTGTTGTATGGTTAATTAAGAATTGGTCGTAGTAAACTTGATCTGAAATAATGAGAGGCTATTGTACGGCATGTTTGATTCAACGTAGAGATTAAGAGACCTGACAATAAAATCTAATATTTAGAGTTCGCATACATGATTCATTGGAAAAATGATACTTAATATGCTTCATTCATAAAAATTAATAGAAAAAAATATTCATTACATAATCCGGTTCGGCCCATGTAGATATTTGTGTAAGATCATGCGTGCGATATGGGCCCCATTAAATTCAATGGCAAATTATAATCTATTTAAGGTAATTTGGAGTATAATTTTGCCGAGGAATGCTATGAACACTGCTACCTAACTTTCCACCACCTTAAATTTAATTGGCTTATTAAATTAGTGGCATGGATAATATTTACATAATAATTTTTTTAGGCCAATCAAATTTAAACCGAAAAATGTGGAGAAAATTTTAACTGTGCACAAAAAATTTCTCTCCTTTTTTCTTTTGTAACTGCCCCCCTTTATTAGTACAATACATTAAAGATGACGTCGTCAATGAGACTTATAACCGAGGATAGAAAAAAAATTCGTGCATATAATCGTCTTGTACTTGTAAGACCATCTAAAATATTGGGCTTACCTGATATACACCCTAAGATTAATTTTTTATGATTTCAAATCCCTATACGCCCTAATTTTTTTCTTTGTTCCCTAGAAGCCTACGCATTCTTTTTATTATTTTTGTCCGACGCAAGCCTACGCATCCTTGTTTCAAATGCCAGCCTGTTTGATAATTAGGAATGCGGCCATTATCATTTTGAGGTTTTCTACATTTTGAGAAGATTTGTGTTAGAAATCTCCAGATCAATATTATGTCAAATCATCATGAAAAACAAATAAATGCTTAATCATTTGAAAATTTACATAAGTACAGGTTTGTAACTTGAGTCTACTACATATAAACCTCCCAAGTTGTTAATGTATGATCGCTTTGTAACTTGAGTCTACTAACAATTGGCTCCCAAGTTTAAAGCCAATTGTTTTTTCAAAGTATTCATTGAATAGCAATTTCATTCACAAAACTCTAGTCTACACAGAATTTTAAATTTATACATGTCAAAAAAACATGAAACCAATTGACATACACATTCTAAAGTTGGACTTCTTCCAACTTAACAACGTGTTGTTGTGCTCTTAGTTGTACATATTTAGGTCTTCCATCTGAGAATACCTTGAGTGGCTAGGATCTTGAGAGTGGCCAGTAGTTCACGTTTAAGGATGAAGAATTAGTTTTCCCTCCAACAAGCTCTAAGGACCTCTTCTAGACCTACACAACACTTCGATTCAGATCAGGTCCAAACTAAATTGGGGTGTTACAGTTTGATTAATAGTAGTAGATAACAAATAAATGTAAACAAAAAAACAATTATAAGGTTAAGTTGAAAAGCTTCACTGGTAGAATCAGTCATATTGAAATTTGACACTTGACATCCAAAATTGGAGAAATTTGAAATATTTATAATTGTGTCATCAAGTTATTCATTTTATGACCTTATTAGCTGCATGGTCCAGGGGTGCCTATGTTTTGGCCTTAATCAGTTAATCTGAATCAAATCTGCGGTCAGAATTAAACTTATAAATCACATCCAATTATTTATCATTTAACTTTTTATTATGTATACAAAATCAAATTATTACTATCAAGGCCAAAGAACCAAACGATGCACATGACACATTTGAATATTGCTAATAATATATATTAATATAAAACATTATTATTTCTAAAAAAATATTACTAAATATTAGTTTTAAATAAAAATAATAAATATCTTATTAAGGTTAATAATAAGTATTTATTTGGCAATACAATAGTTGTATACAAATAATAAAGGTATTTTAATATTATGTTAAAAATAAGCAACAATCTTAATGGATTGGGCATTAATAAAAAAAGTTTATTTCGATAAAATTTGAATAATTAAATAAAACTTACCATTGTTTAAGATTAAAATTCGAATAGAATCATGCTTTTAAGTTTTTCCAAATAATAAATAATAAAAAATAAATAGAAACTCTAACATGTATAAATTTTAAAGTAAGTATATATTATTAAGTAACAAATTTTAATTCCAATAATATGAATGGATATAAATAAAGCATTGTTAAGCTCGCTTGAGGCTTCTCGCTTGCAACACTCTTGCAGGCTCTATACCTTCCACGTAGTAATTCAAACCCTTCCACGTAGTAATTCAATTTTCAAAAAAAAATTTGACAGCCTTCTATAACTCGGATTAGATATAATGTCAAAATTAGAGCAAGATTACCCACAACAAATTTCAATCAGTTGTTCCATGAGGAACAGAGAGAATCGTTGACTTGACAAAGGGTACTCTAGTAATTGAAAAAGAAGCAAAAAAATAAATTTTATTTCTTTAAATAAAATAGGAAACCATCGTAAATAAAAAAAAAAAAAGCAAAGTACACATAGAAAATGCATAAGAGCTTTAGCTTAAGCGCTCTCATCCAACGGGTGATATTCTCGGTTATAAAACCAGGTTGAATCCGCTACTGCTGCAACCCCATCGTCATTTCTATGCCATGCGTAATAGGCGTGTGTCCTGTTCTTGATGTCTAATACGGCGTGACCAAAGCTAGCCTCTCTATATGCAGAGTAGCTGGGTTGTGGCTCACTCATGCTTCTTGGGCACAACAAACAGGACAAAAAGCATATATAATGAGACATATTTATCATTGGCTTGTAAAAATAATTTTTTTTAAAAAAGAAGCAAAATTAAAGATCCGGAAGGGGGGCATCGGGTTATTTAAAATTTTGTTATTTGTAATTACATAAATCCTAGTTTAAGATCAATACTGACAACCCCACCGGTATCAGGTGGAAAAAGAAGAAGAAAAAAACTAAATCAAAGATAATCTTACTTGGTTGCTAGTCCCTCAATGTTTCCTCCATCGCCGATGGTTAAGTAAACAGGAGCATTCATGTCTCGAGTAGGAGAGCACAGACCATTCACAATGTTATATGCCACATTGGATACACGCTCCTGTGTGACATGAGCATTGAAAATGTCGTCACTACTGGTAGCATATGCAGATACGTATACATCAAACACAAGAAGAATCATAACTTACAGATCTCTCATAGGCATGTACATGCCCAGCAAAAACAAGGTCCACTTTGTACTTCACAAACCATGGTTCAAACATTACTCTCATGGTTTCCCCCTCCATGTAATGGTAATTGTAACTGTTGTACCAAGGAGAATGCATAAGAACAATCAACCATGGTGTCTCACTTCTGTTCACTTTAGGGAACTCCTGCTCAAGCCAATTGTACTGAGGAGTGTATTTGGCTGAAACACAAATCAAAATCAAGTGATGAAGACAAGCTAGGGATTGAAGATTCAAAAGTCGATTCTCAAACAATGAAGTAAATGGAGAGAGACAGTGCTATTTGATGTACATTTTACCCATACCATAGGCAGAATAGGAAGCCAGAACAATGATGTATGCCGAAGCTCGTTTGATGGAATACCAGAATGGCCTGGTACTACCAGAAGCTCTGAATGGAACATGATACCGGTGCTTGAAGGGCTTAAAAGGTGTTCTCTCACCCTGTAGCAAGCCGAAATGTACTTCATGCAACAACTCAGATACAAACAAGTTTTTAACTGTCTTATATGTCTATAAAAATTGTACTCTCTGTAAATGAAAGTTAACTTTGATATATACATATATACATACTTCGTCATCAAAGTCATATCATTGTTGTAGTAAAGTTAGAGGGACAATCTAGTAAGTTAATCTGAACTAAAAGGAATTATGAAACGTTTGAATAGTATAAGAACTATTATGTACAATTATAAGATCACAAGCAAGTTGCACGCCCTTGCATTTTGATGTAGAATCCAAGATGAAAATGTTATCACATCACTTTCAAATGCTTCTAATTTATAACTTGATTTAATAAATTATTACAAGGCTGGAAACCACTTTTCAAAAATCTTCTTCATCATCCAATTTTTCCCAGGGTCATGGACAGATCCCTGTCTAGAAAAAATATAATTACAAATGGAAAAAGTTTTGATGACCAGATGTCATTCCTTACGCCAACTCTCCTCCTCTGGGTTTGGGGCAAAAAAAAGTAACCAGTCACCTATTGTAGGTTAATAAGAGCAAAAAAGATTCTCCAATGCATTTAATCTAAGCACATTCTTTGCCTCTAACAATGCCAAAATAGAGAATATAAATACTGAACTTTACAACAAGAACTTACTATCTCAGGAGCAAAGTCTATTTCATGATTTCCAGTGGTCCATATCCAAGGTTGATACGCAGCACTTCTTTCTACAAACCTTCCCCATGTATCCCATTTCACATTGTTATGAAATGGATGATTGTCTGCGTAAGAAAGATCCCCCATAAACAGCATCACCTGGCCTTTGATTGGATTCAACTCATAGTGGGATAGTGTTATGTTGGAATCATAGGTCTGCCCAAGGTCCCCTGCACAAAAGATGAAGATTAGGTACGAATTGCTCAGTTTTATAGATATGAAATATGTGTTATCAATGAAAACTTGATGGGAAATTATATAGCAGTAAAATGATATTCAGGGAGGAAGTTTACACAAGTTGTAATTCAATTTGAAATTCAGCTAATCATGCAATACTGTTAGGATTTTTTTTTTTAGAAAAAGACCTTATAAACTACGATTAGTTGATTAAAAAAGTATCTTAGAACACTAGCACAAGTAATAACATTGAATCAAAATTCTTGAATGGAGGAAGAGATCTAGGGGTCTGGAAAATTTCTAAACTAAACAATAAGTTGCTAGAGAACAAGGCATTTTGATAATGTTGGACTTGTGTTTGTTAGACAACGTAATAAAAGAAATCTAACAAAAGTCTTCAAGTCATCATTTAAAGTTATTTAAATCAACAATTTTGTGCTGCAAAAGTTTACTTACTGAGAGAAACAAGATGGTCTAATGGGAATGATGTAAGAAAAAACAAATAAAACAGGGAATAGTATAACTGATTATATGTTAAAAAACATGTTGGGAATAATTCAAACATCTCTTCAGTTATAATTCATAATTCATAACTCACAATTGGAATGATTTAAAAACAAATAGAACATGGAGTCAAAGATTAAAATACCCATTAAGCCAAAAGTGTAGGGTACATCTGGGCCAATTTCGGGAGGAGTGTAAAACCAAAACTGGCGTGTTATGTTCCCACTACCAAGCTCATAGTAATACTTTGTATCATGCTGCCAAGTTAAGATAACAAAATAGTGTCAAGAAAGTGTGTAAAAGTTGAAAATCAAAGGATAGCTTTTGCATTTTTTAATTTATTTCTAAGGATAGTATATACAGGAAAACTATAACTTTTCCTGCCAACGGGATCAATTATATGGCACGAAAAGAAGTTAAACTTTAACAACTTGATTCAAAAAAGATAAAAGATGAGCATTTTTGGTGACTAAGAACTAGCATATATGATTAAAACAAAAGACTACCTTTAAGTTCTTGATGGTACAATGATGAATATAACCCGAAGTATAGTTGTAGTACTTGTATCGGGTAATTCTGCCTTCAGCAGTAAGCTCAAACTTGTTCTCTTTGGTGCCATATGCCACGGTGTTTGAGCCTGCTTCATCCATTGTAACCCAAGACACAATCACAGCCCTCCCTTCCACATCCCCTTGGGTTATATGAACCTAAACCATAGGAGTAGCAATTATAAAAATCAAATTAGTTTCTATTCATTCCTATCACCAACATATAACTGTGAATAGCATGAACAAGACGGCATCGAAGGGCCAAGACGACATTTTTACGACTACCCAACAAGCATAATAAAGAAAAGAAGGAAGGGTACTACCTGCTGCGGGGCATTGTAACCTTCGGGCACTTGAAACACATCGCTGTCAAACGGCATATCCACTGGTGCCCCTTCCTTGCGCACAAAATGACTCGTGATTCCGCCATTGCACGGCCCTGCTATATGCAATAGAAATCCAAGAAAGAAAGCCCAAAGCGCCATTCCCACCGTCACTTCCTTCAACCAATCCAGGATATAGCAATCTTGGCAAGGTTGAACTTGAGAGCATATCTTGAGTACTCTGAAGTATGAACTCGGAAGTGACGGAGAATATTCACATTGGGTAGAGCATCTATCTTCTACATGATAAGTAGTCTTGATCTTGACGAAGAGTCGGCTGGACCGGGGAGTGAAAACGCTGACCTTTTATGATTGTTTTTACTTTCAAAGCATTGTGTTTGTTTGTTGATAAAGGTGAGGAGAATCTTTAGTGATAAAAGCTGGCAGTTTTGACTTTGGATCTGATTTTTTATATATAAACAATAAAAAGGAGACTGTGTGAGTTAATGA
>JAVDBV010006254.1:0-12777 GCA_032619315.1 Piper longum
GGGGGCGGGTGCCAACGGGGAGTACGATGATGGCGGCCTGCACGGGCGACGGCGGCAGGGCGACGGAAGTGTGAAGTGGGAGGTTTTTTTAAGAAAAATAATAAATCCGACGGTCTAGATCGGGCGACCGAAGAAAAAATTTCCAACATTCACCCCGATGCTATCCAATCCCTTTTCTTATTGTCAAAACTAGTGATCTCTTTCGAAATAGGAAATTTAGTTGGTTTCCTTACTTAGTCTTTTAACTACCAGCCATGTGGCACCTACCGCTTGATTGTATTTATGTTACTTATGCCATGCACGTGTCCGTTTCGAAAAGAAAAACCCGAACAAACCCGTTGGTCTTAACTTGGGGATATGATGGCACATCCATACTATGTGTTTTTTTAATGTTATTTGTACTTAATCTGTTAAATATATGACTAAATACACGGGGAAAAAACGGTTTTTGTTTAATTAATTAAATGAAGGACATGCTTGTTTGCCGCCAAGAAGACAAATACATGGTTGTATCGAAGGAGTGCTTGTATCTTAAACGAAGCTTGCTCGTAGGTCTCACCAAGAGCTCACCTAATATCGATATGTCTATCTAACAAAATAAAGCAAACTTAAAGAGACATGTCTCCAAGGCATACTAAAACAATGATAGCAAGAAATAAATTCAAAACCTTGAACCAGATATGGTGCTGACAGAGGTACGCCAAAATACACCAAAAATATCAAATGACTCGGGCATACAAATAATCCAGGTTGGACGTGTTTCAAGAGATAATAACACACGAGGGGACCACCCGATCCCCAGTGGCCACCATCTCCACTCTATATAAACAAAACAAAAGAAACAGTGCGGGCTCCGACCGCTGCACCGTGTGGTAGTAGCATTGCCTACGCTTTCCCCACCTTCTCCTCTCCCACGCCCGGTGGCCGTCCCTGCCCGCCGACCCGTCGCCGACGCCGGCGAAGAAGCGACTCCGGACCTGCACGATTTGCACCTCCTCCTCCATCGCCACCGTCCCTCTCGAGATATCTGCTTGCACCTGTAAAGTCGATATCTTTTTGCTAGATTGTTTCCCCGATTCGTGCCCTGCTCTGTGTGCGGTGATCTGTGGTGGTGGAAAGGAGGTTGGGGTTTTTCCGGCGGAGTTTTCGCCCGTTTTTTTACGAAAACTCTGCAGATCTAGGGTTTCGGTTGGTCGCCCGCCGCGCATGCAGGCTAGAGTGACAATGGCGCCACCGTTCATTGCTCCTGTTACTGCGGTTCAGGTGGTTTTTTTATTTTATTTTTTGGATGTTTGTGTTGTTGAAGATGGGATTTTTTTTGGTTTTGTGGTCGAACTGGTTGGTGGTTTTGTTGCTGCAGGTGGGATCTTATTTCATTGAACAGTACTATCGTATCTTGCACCAGCAGCCGGGTTTAGTGTATCAGTTTTACACGGATGCCAGTACTGTGCTTCGAGTCGATGGGGCCGTTGTGCAGTCGGCAACGGCAATGATGGTAGTTTTATCTTTTCTCCTTTGTGAGCGTTATTCGTGAACAAATTTTTATAGTAATGGGCGTGTTTGTTTTGGATGTTGGATTTGATATTATAACCTATTTGAATGGATTGCTTATTTGTTTAGACTCCCTGTTGTGTTTTCTTTTACTGCTCATAACTTCAGATTATCTGTGGCACATAATTTTTAGCGCGGATTAAGTTGGAAAAGTTCATTAATTTTGTTTATATCATAATGAATGAACTTTCTATCTGTGAGATATAAGTAGGTATTGTTTTAGTTTTTTATTTAGGGATCTATTGGGGGACGTAATTATTTATATGAGTGGAGCCAAAATAATATATACGATCTATAGTTATATGCATCTTCAATTTTCTTAATCGCATTTATTTTGCTGAATGATGTGTTTATCTTTTATACCCTTATTTTTTTTAGTTTTATAAATTTTTATTTTTTTATTTTACCCAGCAAATTCATTCCCTCATTACATCTATACATGTCACTGGCATCGAGATCCGAACTGCACATTCTCTGGAATCTTGGAATGGTGGAGTCCTTGTCATGGTCTCTGGTTTCCTACAAGCCAAGGAATATGGTAGAAGAAAAAAATTTGCGCAAACCTTTTTCTTGGCTCCCCAGGAGAAAGGGTACTTTGTGCTCAATGATATTCTATACTTTATTCACGAGGAGGAGCTGCATCATCACCCTGCATCACTATTACCTCATGGTAATTTTGATTCTAAGTTGAATGTGCCCAATCCACTTCCTGAGGCAGGTATTATATGGAGTATACTTATTTTGCAAATTACAACCAACTTTATTGATATTCCAGTTACTGACACCCACGTTTACTCTCTTTCTACTTAAGTTTGAGCCACTCTTGAAGATAACAATTACGTCCTTTTTTTTCCTGCTTTGCAAATGTATTTGATTGAATATTGAATGCTTTAAGGTTTTAGTAGATCTACTATTTTCTGAGCCATTTATGATTTTTTTTTGTATCCTATCAAAACATCCTTGATTGAAAACATCCTTCATTTGTCTGAATGTTTTACAAATAGGGTTAGTCGTAGTTTTAAATTGCGACCAAGAATGTTCTGGTTTGTAATCACCACCAGTATGATTTCCTTTTTTTTTGTTTTTTATTGCTTAGATATGAGACTTGTCCTTTCACTGGTGAAAGTAAGGAGTAATTAACATTTGTTCTTGGAGTTTCAGAATATATGTTGGGGGAAGAATTACAAGAGCGGGATTTTGTTTCTGCATCTCATGCAGAAGAAAGTGTGACAGTTGACAACTATACCATGCATAATTCATCACATTCTGTTTCTGATGCTAATAGCACTCTACTGGAGGAGTCTCATGCGGAGGTGCCACCTCCTGTTCCTTCTGACGTATATGCTGTTGGTGTTAACAGTGCTGCAGAACTTCCACCTAGCCCTGTTGAAGAGCTGCCTGCGCGAGAGCCTATCAAACAAACCTATGCTTCTATTGTATGTGCAATTTATAGTAGCTGAGCTCTCTCTTTCATCTCACCTTTATAGAGACTCTGAATTTTGCTTGTTAATTATTTTCATATGTTTTAGTTGCGGGTAACAAGAAATCAGTCAGGGGCAACTCCAGCCACTTCACAAAACTTACCACAAAAGGGTGCTGCAGCATTTAGTTCTGAAGCACAAGGCTCACAATCTATTGCTTCTCATGTGAATCCCGTTTCAGCAACTTTTTTCGAGAAATCTAGTTATGAAGCAGAAGATCCTTCAGCACCAGAAGAAGAAGGTCAAGTCATAACTTTCAATTATTAGTAAAAGTATCTTTCGTTACTTCCATTTTGAAAATTTTACACTCGTTAATGTAAAACAGAATTTGAATGTGTTGGCATCAAGTGGCATTTAACTGGATAAACAATTTATAACATGAAGCTATTGGTGACTAATGTTAATAGAGATGAATACTTTTGAGTAGTGAACCATTCTAAATTAAATCATACTCCCTGATCTAGACATTAGAAATTACTCAAGTTGCTAATTTATGTATTAGCCTGACTCATCAGCTTTCCAGTGACCATTTAGTTCTCAAAAAGATTCTACACCTTCTTTTTATGTAGTTTTTGTGCGTGGACATTTACTTTGAAGGGATATGTTTTCATTTCCTTCTGTGAAAATTAAGTATATGTGTCAACTGATACTACTTCTCCTATTTATAAATGCCAATTTACAGCTTTATGGCATGTTTTTCTTGTAGGCAGTATATGTTGAAAGCCAAATTAGTGATAGTATTATCTTGAGAAGCAGGCAGTATGTTGCTTGTCCATTTTGTACTAATGGGAACAGATGGAATGAATACTTATTCGTAGATGCTAGCTTTCTCATGTGAATGCTATAGTCTTTGTAAGATTATCTTTCCTATCTTTATTGACAGTTGTGTTTTAGCAGAGGAAACATCTGTTTATGTAAGGAACCTGCCTCTAAATGCTTCCGCGTCTGAGCTTGACCAAGAGTTCAAAAAATTTGGTAAAATAAAGCCTGAAGGTGTTGTCATCAGGAGTCGAAAGGTTGTTTTCTTTTTTGGAATTGGTGATCTTCATTCGCATTTTTGAAGGATATCTAATCTGATGAGTGTATGCTGGATTCATGTAGGACGTTGGTATTTGTTATGCGTTCATTGAATTTGAAGAAGCAAGTGGTGTTCAGAACGCAATCAAGGTCTGCAACTAGGTGTCTTGTTTTTGTTTTGGTTGACATTAAAGGTTTATTCTGATTTTAAGAAGTTCATATTTTTTAGTCTGAGTGCTTTGAATGTTTTGTTTTTTATCATGTTGTCCTTTGTTATAATGAAGGTTTAATTAAAATAATAATTTTATAAGCAATGTTCATCCTACTTAGCAATATGACTGTTTCACATGTGCAAGTTTGTGCTATTGACGAGATGTGTAGCAAATGGCTTGACCTGTATTTTGTGCCATTGTTAATGTCATTTTCATGTTTTATCACCAGTTATTAGTAATCAGGTTTATAGATTCAGGAAGATATTTTTGCAACTTATGAAATGCTTTGGATTTATCTGTAGGCATCAACAGTGCAGATTGCTGGAAGACAAGTGTACATAGAGGAACGTAGAGCAAGCAGCAGCACAGCACGAGGTGGAAGTATGTATCTTTATTTATTTATTTTTTGGAACGTATGTATCTTTGGTTTTTAATTCTGTAGAATACTAGTATATATTCGTACATTGGATATACTGAATATATACAATACTAAATGCACACAAGAAGAAGGCATTTCATGATAAACTATAAAATTGAATTTGTATTGGATGAGATGTAGAAGCCTTTGTCAACATTTTTAAAAATTTGTGAATTGTGATTGGATCCTTTTGTATGAAGTCTTTGAATATGAATTTTTTGTTCATGTTTTTTTTTTTTGGTTGTTGGGAGCTCATGCTTTCTAAACATGTCTCCAAGACCATTTAAAGTTGGGGTGTGACATGGATTTGAACATCAAATAAGCAAGTGTTCATACAAAATGTATGACAACTCTAGCATAGACTGAATAAGATGTGCATGGAGATTGGTTTGATGATGATGGCAATTGTGTTCATGCAGGAAGAGGCCGAGGGAGAGGGAGAATTCAATCTGATGCCTCAAGGGGTGCTTTTGGTTACAGGGGGCCTTACAGAGACGGTGTGCATGATGCCGGAGATTTTACTGGCAGGCCAAGGGGAAATGGTCTCCGTTCACGTGGTTCTCAACTAGAGCGTGGAGTTTTGGGACAGCAGGCCTCAAGGAATGGGGCTGACCAGTACGAGTCAGCCGCTTAGCAATGATAAAAACTGCTTAATTCCTAGTTCCTATCATAGGATAAAAATAGAAGATATACCAGGCGTGACCTTTTACTCATTTGTGGGGGTTTTCTTCCATTTCTTGTTTGGGCGGCTTTCATTTCTAGTTTTACAGTGCAGTTTTTATCCCTACTCTCATATTTGATGGGGCTAATTGTACCCCATTGATCTTAAGAGTTTGTGCGGATCTTTGGGATGATTCCGCATTCTGGAAGAATTCGTAATGGGGGTGTTTTTTGATTGCGTTACAGCAGGTGGCTGGACTCCTTTATTTGACCTGTAAGTTTTATGCCATGGGACTGTTTAGTTTGATTAGCCTTCTTTTTGCTGGGCTTTTTTATTCAATAGCAAGTTATCTCGGGGCAACTATCATACCAAAATTTGATTTAAATTCAGCACACTTGGTAGAATGTGTTGATGTGAGACTTGTAACCGATGGTAGGTGTAGTGTCAACTCTCATGTTGGCTGCTTCGTTGATGATGATAAAACCTTCGTTATGTACTTCGCTGTTACAGACGGACTTCAAATGCCTGTTGTTAACAAATCAACGCCCACTGTCAAGCAATTTAGCCTCCTGCAGGTATGCAAGATCGATTGATCATCATGTAGCAATGCAATAATTAATTAGAGTGCAAGTTAAAAAACAAAAAACAGAAAATGAAAACAAAACAAAGCGAAGAGTGTGCCATGTGACTTACTGGCTTAATGGCATTTGTCATTTGCCACCCACTCTTGTAGTGAAAGGAACAATGAACGGATGAACAGAGTGGGCATTGGTTGAACGGACATTTGACGAGAGGGGAAAAAAATCATATTTCACACGAAGGATTATGTCTCGTCTGCGTTGTTCCATTTACATTATCTTAATTTTTCTTATATTTATAAGTATTAAGATTCAAAATCTCTAATATTTCTTTTTGTTTAATTTGTTTCAAATTCTGAGGTTCATTTGTCCTTGCCAATTTACTTTTAACTAGTCAAAGGCCCCCCCACAATGTGCGGGCTATGCTTTAAAATTTCGCCGAAAATTTTGTAATTATTTTAAATTTAATTGGCACTTATAATTTCACATTATTACGAAAATGTCTATCAAATTTAAATTATAAATTACTATCATTCATATTTGTAAGCTATAAGGAACAATTATGGATTAAAAATTACACAAGTGTTAAAAAAATTAAATGAATTTATTATCAACTTTTAAATTTTTTTTATGATTCTATAATAATTTCAAATATGGGGGATATGTATAATCTTGACGGTAACATTTAGTTAGAAGCCCAGATAATTATTTCAATTTTCTAATATTAAAATTATCTAAGTGAAATATATTAAAACAGTTTTCGTTAGTTAATAGACCAGGAAAAAAAAAGCTCATTACACATAATTTTTAATATTTTTTTTCTTGTCAATTGTGAAGAGAACTTGTACATGAGGGGCTCAGGAAACAATCTATCTGTTAAACATAATATACACAAGTTGGCTCACTTCTAAAATTAAAAATGAAATGTCCCATTCATTAAAGAGTAAAGATGATATAAAGCTTCAAACTCTTCTTCAAAAGATCATTTCTAATATTAAAAATGAAGTGCCCCATTCGTTACAGAGATAGGTCGGGAGGTGGAAAAACTAAAGATGATACAAAGCTTTAAACCTTCTGCAAATCTTTTGATCACTACCTGATATGGGTTTACACCCATTTACAGAAAATTTAATTAGTTACATATAATATAATTCTCAATAGACAATACATTATTCTAAAAATACTATCACAATCTGTTGTAAATTCAAACAACTATCCATAACTTTAAAATATAGTGAAGTTATAAATCTGTTCAACTTCATTTATCGTTATGTAAATATATCTAATAATAAGCAATTATTTAAACAGTCTAATACAAAAAAAAATTTTGTTTGTGGACCACTTCCAAAATAGTCGAAGTGGAGTAACTAATTTTATAATGACATAATTTCAAAACATTTCCCAAAATTTTGGCTTCATCTGGAATATTACATATTTGAAGATTTAATGATGTTTGCATGTTTTTTACTGCTAGGTTGACAATTAATTTGTTTTTTTCGTTTCAATTTAAATAAATCGTTCATATTATATACGTACTAAAAAATAATACCAAATATCTACATTTCTTCATATTCAAACAATATAATACATGTTTTACATGGGATAGGTATAAGGCGTACAACATTCTTCACATCTACATGAATAGATATAAAACGTACACAACAAATACGTGAACAACTTTGCAAAGCGACACCTTTTACTAATCCGCAAATATGGCATTCTAATTGTTTTGCATGTCACCATAAGCATTCACTCCATAATTGACAAAAAAATTTATTGGAGAATAACCATTTTCTTCTTCACTGTCAGGATTTACAATAGGCTCAACACCAGGATCCTCAAAGACTACCACATCATGATCGAGTGCAACTCAAGCCTATCCTCCATCTTCATCATGGTTTCTTCTAACGACTTCAAATTTTGCTGAACCTTTTGCTCTAGTTCAGCAATATCATGTCAAGCATATTATGGTAATACCAATGCAGGTATCCTTCTTGATTTGCCTAAGTTAACATATTCTTGGACATCTACAATACATTAAGCAATCTTAAGCATCACCCTTCATATAAAACAATAAAAATGATATAATTTGACGACAACTTTAGTAAAATAATTTTGCATAATTCTTACACACTTAGCATATAGCAATACGTAAACAGTAGAAAGAATAAACAATAATCACAAACCAACAGATTTGTAATAGAGGTAAAAACTAGGAACATTAATTTTTTTTAAAAAAAAAACATGCACGAAGACTTAAAAATATTAACAATGAAAGCAAAAATATTAGAAAAACACGTATCTAGAAATGGAACAATTAAGAAAAATAACCTAAACAAATAAAGATTAATATTGAAAAGCATACCTTGTTATTTGAAGAAGACGCTATTGGAACCGACTTTTGTATACAGAACAATGTCCCTATTTACAGGAAAGGGTAGAATTGTCATGGGGCTGACTTAAGGCAAAATTTTTCGTCCAACTTTCATCGTTCGTACGACGTATTCCCTGACCAGGGAACACTCAGCCTTTAACAAGTCGCGCAGTTACATGCCTAAATTATAATATGAAAGCGATTTGCCCGTACTCACCAACACGCCCAGCACAGCTACCCTATCGACTACTCCAAATAGTAGAACCTGATACCGGCTACCAATCACCACCACAATCCCGTACACGATAGTGATACACCGCTGACCAAGTCACTGTCGTCTAGCGTTTCAAGTACCGGTACCAAGTCCTGGCACAACGAGTTCCTGGAATCCAACTAAACCCTGTTACGGTACCAAATCACGATGCAACACAGCACAATTACGGGAACCCTTTCCTAACCTTTATTTACTCACCAAACAAAGGAGTTACAAGCAATCCCTCACTAGACTACTTGCAAGTCGTGGACATGCAAATCCCACGACCTTGCCTCTCAACCTCTCTCGAGAGACCGCGAGAACACTCCCAATCAGTCCTCACACTCAACCCCCCCCCCCCCTTTGGATCAACTTGTCACATGTAATTCGCTCACCTAGAATTACAAAAAGTTTGAAGAACGCCGAGCCTGTGTGAACTTCGATCTGGCCGATTTGACTCTCCGAGTAGTCACAGTGTGAACGGGATTGGCTGCAACACTTCACGTCGCCCCTCAGATCTCAGCAAGTTACTCTCCACCAGAACTTAACTTAACACAGCTCTCCCTCTCAATGTACCTCCACTGATCATCCCTCCACTATATAAGTGTTCTCCTTATATAGCCTTCCAACTCACGTGTTATCTCCAACTCTAGATAAACCCAGATCTTCCCCACAATCCTTATCTCCAAAGATCGCCTAAGATTTTCTCATCGTCATCCACAACCTAGTCCTTATCCCGTCCAAGTCCTCCCCATTGGATGGTGTTTATCTCCTCAAGAGTAAGTTATGGCCAAGCTTATCGGCTACAATCCTTATTGGCAACAAGCTTTATCGGCAACAAGATCACGTAATCTTCTCGATTGCATGTTGGCTGCATGGTCAAAACCTCCTGGTTCGACCACAACCCACTCCCGGCCATGACTCAACCTCTCCAAGCATTCGATACAATGATCACTCCAAATACCAGCACACGCTTGGGCACTGCTTGACGATCTCGCTCCAAATACTGGCACACGCTCGAGCACCACTCCATCTCTCGATAGCGCCCGATGCTCGGTACCACTACATCTCTCAGTAGTGCTCGTTACTCGATCACGATGCTTAGTCACCAACACCCTCTCCCGATACTCACAGTCACTGCCGGTACTCGATCCCGGTAGCGACCTCCCAGCTAGCGTTGACCTTGCACGTTGTGGACTACCTGTCCTGAGGTCCTTGGTGCATCAAGTAGCGATATGCTCGGTACTTTAGGTCTCGATCCAAATACCACTACCCGAACTCCAACATCCATCATCGGCACACCATGCACCATAGTCTGATCCTTTCCTGGAACCATAACACGAGCTGGCATTTGGTAAGTTGTTTTGCCACCGGGATAGCTCCAGCTACCCGTCCTTGGATGTGGGATGACTACGGACAACCGCCAAACCCTAGCTCCCGGCGCATCCCATGGTTACACCCGTGATAGTCCCACCCCACAAATGAGACCCGATGTCTCTATCAAAGGGTTAAGCCCTGCCCAATACTTCTTGATTCTTCTCTCAAACTTCCATAGGTCCCTTTCCTTTTCCCAGCTCGCCTCACTTTTTGGTTCTCCTCTCCATTTGATAAGGTAATCCATCCTCAAGTTGGTAGCACCATTGCCGACCTATCGATGCTCCAAAATTTTCCCCACCTTCTTCTCAAATTGCTGTCGAATAGTCGGTGGGGCTTTCTTTGGATGAGCCCTCCTTGGATTGACCAGATCCTCATGGAATGGTTTCAAAAAGCTTACATAAAAAGTTGGGAGGATTTTGTACCTTTCAGAAAGCTTCAACCTATATGCTACATTCCCGACAACTTTCTCCACCTCGAATGGGCCATCATACCACTGCACCAGTGCTCGGTGAACTTCAATATGTCTGATCTTCTTCCAAATCTGTGGCGTGAGCTTCAACATGACTTGATCCCCTATGCTGAATGACAACGGTCTTCTCTTCAAGTCCACATACTTCTTCATCCTGAGTGTTGCCTTAGTTAATGAATCCACTGCAACCTCGTACAGGTCTTGCCAATCTTTGGCAAAATGATATGCAGTTGGATACTTCGCTCCACTCCCTTGTAGAGTGACCTCCTGTGACATTAGAGTTTGATAGCCTATTTCAACCTCGAAAAGACTCAACCACATCACTGAAGAATGGTGCAAGTTAAAGTAGAACTATGCCTCATCAAGAAGGTCCAACCATTTCACTTGGCTGGCTATGACGAAGTGCCTTAGGTACTCTTTCAATACCGCATTCGTCCTCTTAGTTTGCCCGTTAAACTAAGGATGGTTGGCCGTTGAGAAGTTCAGTTTGCTCCCTAGCAACCCAAACAATGACGTCTAGAACCTCCCGGAAAACCTGGCATCTTGATCACTCACCTAGTCTACCGACACTCCAAAGTGCTTCACGACGTTCCTAATGAACAGGTCCGTCGTAGCCTCGGCTGAGCAAGAATGTGGTGTTGCTACGAATATGGCATACTTTGAGAATCGATCAACTACAACCAACACTGAAGACATTCCCCGCACCTTGGGGAACCCCAACACAAAGTCTAGCAAGTCAATATCCATGGTCTGCTTGGTGTGGGTAAAGGCTGTAGCAACCAGCCTCCAGTCTTCAATCCACCTTGTCCTATTGACACACCAAACAGGACTGCACGAAAGCCTCTATATCGGCCTCCATCTTCGGCCAATAGTACACTTGGGACATGAGTGCATACAACCAGTCTCGCCCTGGATGTCCTGCCCACTAGGTATCATGGGACTCCTCCATTAGCTTTCATCGCAGCCTACCGGTAGGGATGTATAAATGTCCACCCATTGTGTAGACTACATCTTCATCTAGCCAATACTTTCGAATCAGGTCATCCCTGATTCCATCAACCAGCTTCTTGTATTCCGGATCCCCCTGGCTAACTCACGCACCTGCTCCAGCATTTGAGTCTCTATCGCACTCACAACTGCTACCATCTCCATGTTCTTCCTACTCAAGGCATCAGCAACATGGTTGGTTCGCCCCAGCTAATGTAGCCACTCAAAGTCGTATTCGGCTAGGAATTCCTGCCACCTAGCTTGACTAGGAGACAACTTCTTTTGGGTCTTGAAGAAGGTGTTAGCAATATTATCGGTGATAACCATAAACTTGGACCCCAACAGGTAAACCCGCCAAACTTTGAGGCAATGCACGACTGGAAGCATCTCCTTCTCATGCACTGAGTATCCCGTCTCAGCGTCCTTGAGTTTCTAGCTCTCGAAAGCAATTGGATACCCGACCTGTTGTAGCACACCACCCACGGCCTTATCCGAGGCATCCATCACCACCTCAAATGGTTGATTGAAGTCCGGCAACTTCAATATCATCTCCGATGATATGGTAGCCTTCTGCTCCTCAAAAGATGCCTGGCATGGCTCCGATCACTCCCAGGACTTGTCCTTCCTCAACAAATCCATCAAAGGTGATGCCACATGGCTTTAACCGTGTATGAACTTATGGTAATAGTTAGACAACTCTAGGAAGCTACACAATTCCGCCACCTTCATCGGTTTCAGCCATTCAGTAATAGCCGTCACTTTGGATTCCTCCATTTGCACCTCAACTTGGCCAACTCGATGTCCTAGGAAACTGATTTCTCCTAGACCATACTCACATTTTTCCCTCTTGACAAAGAGTTTGTGCTCCCTTAACCGCTGTAAAACCTGCTTGAGATGACCCCAATGCTCCTCCATGGTCTCACTGTAGACGACAATGTCGTCCAAGTACATCACCACAAACTTGTTGATGAAGTCCCAGAAGACATCATTCATCAAGTTACAAAACGTGGCTGGTGAGTTGGTCAGACCGAATGGCATTACGAGGAATTCATATGACATGTACCTTGTAACCATCGTTATCTTCGGGACATCCTCCGGTGCAATCCGGACTTGCCAATATCCTTACCTCAAATCCAGCTTAGTGAATACTCGGGCTCTACTAAGCCTATCAAACAAGTCAGCTATTAAGGGAACATGGTACTTGTTCTTAATCGTTACCTTGTTCAATCCCAGGTAATCGATGCACAATTGCATTGATCCGTCAATTTTCTCCTGGAATATAACTAGTGCTCCATATGGTGCAGTAGATGGCTGAATTTTCCCCGAATCTAGCAACTCTCCTAGTTGAATTTTCAACTCCGTGAGTTCCTTAGGCGACATCCTATATAGTGCCTTCGCT
>JAVDBV010006255.1:0-11634 GCA_032619315.1 Piper longum
GAGAATGAGATCCCTCGAGTATGTTTTCGAAAACAAGATCCACCACAAGTTGCCTTCGGGCCTATTATATTAAATTCCCTACCCAGGCCTATATATATAGTTTTCGTGTTTTCAGTGAGAGGTGGAAAGAGGGAGGCGGCCATGTCTTTCAGATAGGGCATGTGTTCGTCTTCAGGTTGATGCTGGGGAGGACCCACTTCATCCCGAGGGATCCTGCTCACTCCGCGTTTGAGTTCCTCACACCTGGAGAACACAAAGGTTTACGTGTACTGTTAAGTACAGTACATGTCCTCACTTGTGGTTTAAAGGGTACTAAAGGCGACTGCCGGCCTTCATACTCAAGGACAGGAGAATTATGGATGTAAGTAGAGGGCTGAAGATATACTAGTAGTCCCGAAGGGCTAGAAAATGAAATAAGAAAATGCCGAGAGAGGCACCACTTTAGGATGTTACCGGGTCTGCAGCCCAGTGGCTCCTAATAGGTGCCCTTCACAGAGTTCACGATAAGTATATGAATATTTTCTTTCATACGAGAGTTTGCTTTGATAGCCAGTTTGATATTAGTTACATTTTGAACCAGTGACACTCGTTACTGATGCGTTTTTATAATATACGTATGTAATGAGCTTGATTAGATGTGCTAGCTTAGACGGAGGAGCAGTGAGGCCTCTTTCACACACATGTCGGATGATTGAATATTTAATATTTTATTTATAATTTTATTATATTAAAATTGATGTGAGGAATGTAAAACATGATGAGTTAGATATGAATTATGAATAGAATGCACAGGGGGGTCGAGATCCAAGACTTTGAATGATGCGTACAGTAGATTAGAATTTTGTGTAAATGGAAACATTCTATATATGTATATATGTTTGTATATGTCGGTTTGATAGGGTGGCCCCTAATTGCACTTTGGGGAGATTCAGTCTATTTTATTTTGAAATTTTTATTGATTTTATTGCAATTATTGTTGGTGTGTAAATTAAATTTCATGTCATATTAGATCCGCACGAGTTGGGTTCGGGTTAGCCGACCTAATTGGGGCTCGTAACATTCTGGTTCTGCAAGTAAACCGGATTTGGGGTGTTAAAGTCATATCAAAGTTTCCAACTTTTCCGGGGCTACAAACCATGGAAGATAGAGGAGGAAGGATACCCACTCCGCCACCTCCAATAATCACTCCTAGACAGTATATACCAAAACAACATCCCGAGGTACTGAGCAATATAAATATACAAGTAGTAATGGGTTTGCTTTTGTGGTCGTTTTTATCAGTCATTTTTACTTGCAGTCACCCAGACAGTCACCCAAACGGATTGTTGAACTTGAATGGAGATACGGTATGGTGTCGTATGAGTTTATTGTTTCGTTCATATACCTGTGAAAACTTATACTATATGAATGAATAACTATGCAAGTTTCTTTTTTGTTATCCTTAGATTGAAACATGTAAGAAGATGTGTATATATATAATACGTAGCTGATACTCCCTTGCTAGCTAGGTTATGAGTGGTCTAATCAAGTTACATAGATGGTTCCGGCATTCTTTTTCATATACACCTTTTTTTTTTTGAAAGCTTGTTTCACATATACTTGATTACTGTTGGTTGATTGAAGATGCGCCACTTGCTGATAATCCTTTTACTCTGTAAACAATATTATTATATGGTAACAACATGCAATCCTTGGTTATTTGGAAAAAAAAAATCCTTGGTTATTTGAACTCTATAATATAAAGGTTAATGAAAGAATATGATTATATATACAATGCTGATTAAACATGGGTCTTGCTCTTTTTGTATTGTAGACATGGGTCGCCTTCCCAAGTTTACATTTGACGAAATTAAAGAGATGACTCACAACAAAGTGGTAGAGCCATTTGGGAACCTCGGTCATGGTTATCAGGGGAAAGTGTACCGTGGTAATTGGAATGGGAGAGAGGTTGCAGTGAAGAAATGCGTAGACAGCTATGTAGCTAATGCCCTGGTAAACATCCTTCTTCATACACATTTACAGACTACAATATAAACATGGTCTCATAAAAATGAAAAAGGTTTATTAACACAAGTGTTCCAAATTCGTGTTACAAAACTTCTTGTGACGTCAATGACAAATATTTTTGTTGCCATGCCCATGCATAATTATTGTAACATCTCTTCATTTCTTGACAATTTGTTTTAGCCTTTCATTTAAGTAATTTTTAACCTTATAGGGCGAGGCTTCATCATTAATGCAACTCTCCCCCCATCCTAACATTGTGGGCATTATTGGAGTATGTGATTCAGTTAACGAAACATACTTCATAGTCATGGAGTTTATGCCTTTTACTTTGGAAAATAAAATGAAAGGTGAGCAATGTTACATATTATTATTCGTTTTATTTGTAAATAATTATAAATATCAAACCTCTAGTTACTTTATCATTTATGTTAATAGAGAATCTATCTACGTTGGAGAAAATTAAACTCTCTAGAGATGTTGCCTCTGGTATAAACGCGTTGTTTAATGTCGAGCCACCAATATTTCACATTGACATCAAAGGATCTAATATTTTGGTGGATGAGGTAATACACTTTATTTTTATTACAATGTATCTTTGGATAGTTCTTAGAATCAATAGTAGCTTTATTTTTTCACTTGCTAACTACTACGTGTATATCTTGTTAATCTTAAATGCAGAATGGTACAGCAAAACTTGCGGATTTTGGTAATATATTATATCCAGATGACTTGGTAAATCCACTAGGAACGGCTGATACATCACAATGTCCTTTGTTTCGAGGTCCTTTTTGGCCTAAACAAGCGCAAGAACAAGGTAGATTTATTGAGATCGTTCATTCTTTTTCTTTTTTTTGTTACTTTCTATGATTTTGTTGTTGTGCAGACCTGTACACTGGATTGGATATGGTTTTTGCGATGGGACTGCTAATATTGCAATTGATTAATGGATATGATGATATAAAAGATGTTCTGGGAAATTTTGTTGATAGCCAACCAAGTCTCCCAAATGAAAAACGTCCAGTAGAAATGGAGTTTTTGCGCATTGCTTTGAGGTGTGTAAGAGCTGATAGAGAACAAAGGCCGACGCCAATTGATGTGCAGAGAATTCTTGAGCGGTAGCATACTGAATTTTTTTCTTTTTCTAAAGTTGGATTACCATATTACTCACTTTGTTGGTTTTGGCAACTGTTTTTACAGGTTAATAGCAGAAGTCGGGGAAGAAGAAAATTGACACAGTAAAACATATTTTCCCAAACAGTTTTTTTTTCAAACATTTTTCTTTACAATCCTTTTGCCAGTTTATCCTGAGTATAACAATTTGTGACTGCATTGCTTCATTCCTTTCTTTTGCCTAACCAGTGTATTATTCTATGGAGTAGGAGCTCAGAAAGCTGAGGATTGCTAAGATTTTGGGGACTTGATACCCTTGAATGGGAAAATTACAAGTAATTAGGGTATGGGTATAGTTCTTAGTTAGGAGGAAAAATTGTAAAAACTCGAAAGTTGAGGATTTTTTAACAGGGAGTTTCCATGTATATTGAAAGCTTTTCCACCTTTTGTACTACACCTTTTGTTCTGCTGCTTGAAGTGGAGTTAGACAGTCGTAAGGAACCTGAGAAATAAAAATAAAAATAAAACAAAAGTGAATTCGAAATACAACTGCACATACAAAAGCTTAGTCATGGCTTGAGATAAATGACAATCTCAGTGTAGTTTACCTTCCGAGTTAGAAGTTCCCAAAGAACAATCCCAAAACTAAAATCATCAGCTTTGTCACCATAAAGCTTGTGTTCAACGACCTTCAGTTTAGAAGTCAATGTCAAACAGAAGGCCACGTCAGATACTAAATAATACAGTATTAACTTATATTGACGAATATGAGGTATAATCAATCAAGTCCAGCATTTCAAAATCTTGGATGTCTTCTAAGAAATGTACAAAAAATGCAGGCTTTCTAGCACATTTTCCAATTTGAACAGCTTGAATCATAGGTCTCTTATCAAACCTTGTGTTTAATTGCCAGTAACAAACAAACAAATGAACTGGACAAAAAATGCTGTTATAAGGTACTAGGTGAATATATTTTTTTTAATACAAAAACATGACGACATTGACGGGAGAAAATGTTTGCATAACTCACTTCAGGAGCCATCCAACGGTATGTCCCAGCTTCAGCAGTCATTACTCCAGGGTGAGCTTGAACTCTGGCAACACCAAAGACAGCAATCTTCACTACCTGCATATAAGAGACTTAAAAAGTTAACTTATGAGAATGCTGAAATTAACTGTTAATTGACGTTGGAAAGATGTAGCAAGGTTGAAAAAGATGGCCGTGTTTTATAAAAATAAACACGCTAGTTCTAATAAAGAAGATAATGCTGATGAAAGGCTTCAGAGCAACAAAGTAATGATATACATTTAAGTCAACAGAAATATTCCAAATAAAATGAAAAGCTATATAATTTGGGATATCCAGTTCATACATTATGCATATAATAATACCACTATTTTCCCAAGGAATAAACATCAATGCAAAGCACAAGCAATACCTACCTCATTCTCATCCATCAAAAGATTAGCAGCCTTCAAGTCCCCGTGAATTATATTATTTTGATGTAAATGGTTCATTCCTTCCGAAACCTCAATTGCGGCTTTCACAAGAGCTGGCAGTTTGAATCCACCTTTTTGTTTTTGTAAGAAGTCATAGACACTTCCCTTAGACATGTATTCTGAGAACAAATCTCAAAATTACTAACTCTCTGTTGCAATTTATATTAAAAAATTACCCTTAAGATTTCTACTTTCCAAAAAAATATAACAAAGATAAAAACTACGGCGTCAAAGTATTTCAGTTACCTATCACAACACACAAGCTTGGAGGTTTAGTGCAGGCACCAATGAACTGCACTACATTTTTATGCCGTACCTTCCTGCCAAAAATTTTAAAATGACATCAAACGTTAAGAAGGAAAAGCAACAGATATTCCAAAGAAGGGTACATAAGATTCGGAAACCTCATAATGAAGACTTGTTGAGCAAATTCTCGCTGGATGTCCACATTCACACGCGTAGGCTTGAGGACTTTAATTGCTATTTACTACGTCCTGGCTACGACAGGTCCCCCGATAACTGTAACAATAGTAACAAACAATCAGACCATCCAAAATCATTTATTAAGATGTAGTCTGTAGCATGCACTTGAGAAATACACTCACGGATCTCCATAAGACCCAGATGCTACTTTATTTGCAAATTTCAAGAGGTGAAAATGATTCTACCAAACATCTGTTCCATCACTTGGTATTCTAACATAGGTGGAGATAAAATCCGAACTGTTTTTTGAGTCATCGGTTGTTGAGGGTGCACCATGAGGTTTTGACCATGATTTTTTCTGCCCATCATTTACAAAATATATCAGCCACACAGCATCCATTTAAACAATAAGTGAGATCAGTTCTTGAAGATTCTAAGAAATCGAAGGAGAACATAAACAATTACAATGCAGGTCCCACTCACAAACGAACTAGTTAATTCATAAAAAAGTTACTGCATACAATTGTAACAGTATATAAGTGATGTGTACCCATATTGATCATGATTATATAAGCAAATTCAAATGGGAGTTGCCAACTGTAATCTTATGGCAGTAAAGTGCTTTGTTCATAAAAAAACTCTTAAGCACTATAAGCCCAACAAGAATAGCTTCAGAATATAAAGCTAATTACAAGGGAAAAAATACGCAGAGATCTCCAAAACAAGTAGATTCACTTATATATGCAGCAAATTATGCTCTGGTTGGACTCTTTTTCAACATTTTAAAATACTATTAAAATTTTAAATTAACAGGTTTAAGAAACCCAAGCATATAAAATTAGTGAATTTGAAAAGCGAGGAGAAGTTCACCATTAATCAATGTTCAAACCAACAGAATTGGCACATAAATAAAATCAAATCGTGAATCAATTCACTGTACTAATTTCTAAATATAAAACCTCTTCAATCAAGAGAAGGACAAAACACAAGTACCTCACGCTTTAAAATTTCTTTCTCAAGTGCCTCCCTGAGGTGCTCGGTTTCCTTACATTTAAGCGGATAGCAATACAAGTCAACGAACAGATTTTGTAAACTTAATGAAGAATTGCAAATGACAACTTACTACTATGACTGCCACAATTAAAAAAAAATCGTCACTTGGAGCACGGTTTAAATCTTCATCGGAGACAAAGACTATATTGCCTATCTATGATGAAGTAACTGTTGGATGTTAGACGTATATATATTTATATAATTGTATCATATGCTTTTATTATTAAGGTTTGAGCCTAAATTAAATTGATCTATTAAAGTTAAGGTTAATGAGCTATTAATAATTAAAAATAAATATAGATAAATATGTGTAGATATCGGTTTTTGTAATCTCTAATTTATGATGGGTTAAATTGAAATTATAAAAGATAAAGATAAAAATATGGTTATAAGTATAAATACGGTTATGGTTCCCAAATTCGAACAGAGTTTTTCTTTATGGTATCCCATCATCTAGAAATTTAGTTTTAAAGAACCTGTACATAATTTGGAAGATCAAAACCTTACGAAGTAAAGAATCATATTGTTTTTATAAATTTAGGTACGCTTCCACTATTCAATTATATTTCCTTGATGATTTGATATGAAAAACAATAAAATTTTGATTTTTTAAACAGTAACTACTAAGCAGAAAAGAGAAAGAGTTCTCAAAAATTGAAATACGGAAAGAAAATTTTGACATACCTTATATGGCCAACCGTTCACTACAAACACATCCAGGGAATATCCATCTAGTGTTGAAAAAGCATGTGCTTCTTGTATATTTAAACTGAGATCAGCAAGTAAAGAAATTAACCGAGGGATAGAAAAAGAGAGTAAGTCAAGTGACAGTACTAGAAAAGTCCATGTATAATACTTTAGAGTCTTAGATAGTACTCTCTCGACTCGGTTTTACCTGGCTAAGCAACTTAGGCTTATCATCTGTTGAAAAGGTTACCTCATGAAAAGGCCTAGAGAATGACAAGAACATTATTATCAAATTGGGTAGAAGGACCGAGGTGTAACCATAAACAAGCTATCAATTTATTCGTCAACACGTGTAAAGCAGACAAATTGCAGGTGAATATTTAATTACAGCCTGCTTCCTTCTTGATTAGACAGCATTAAAAAAAATGTCAAAATCTTTCCAGTTCATTTCTCCCAACAGACATCCCATGTTCAGTCCGTTATATCCTATCATTTTAAGGTCAAAAGAGTGTCACTATAACTATACGACACAAAAATATATAGAAATCATTAATTTTTGTAAGCTAAGTCTACCTTGACGAATTTGTTGTAGCATTGATAGCACTGCCACCATCTTCAAGATCAATAGCTTCAAGAGTAGGAGGTGAACCAACGGCGGGAGGGGGATGAGTGCTGCAAAGCGCAAACAAATAAAATCATATTAGTAAAAGCATGCACACTTAAATTCCAAACATTGACGCAGATTCCACAAAAAGAGAATTGTAAACATTGAACCTCTGTCTGGTAATGTCAGCAGAGAGATTTTGACCATTATCATTCTTAGAAGAACTAGATTCAGAAGAATCATCTTTTCTTCCACTGTTCACAGGGGCAACCTGACGACACATACTAGTCTCATTTTCCACAGCCAAGCAAATAGCATGATCCACTACAGCAAAGTTATAAATGCAGAAACTAACATATGCGTGAACAAGATATCATTATATAAATCTGAGCACCGATGGCTCAGAGTTGAACTTTAGAGTTGAGGGTGGGTATTATCAACCAAAAGCAAATAAAGTGTCCTGCTCAGTCAGACCCATTAACTATTTATTGGTGCTTAACTACGACCCAAGTTTAATTTTGTATATACCAAGTCAGTTCCGTGAGACAAAATCATATACGTAAGTTACTCCCCCACCTCTACTAAGCAATCTCTATAATATAGGAACTAAGTCTCTTTGAATATTATGTTAACGTATCTATCCTGTTATTACCTAAATCTTTATCTCTTGCCAAAGTTAATACCCAAATTAAGTTGTGATAAGGTCAAAAATTAACTCCTCTTTATCATCTTCTAATCCTGTGTACTATGTTCTATGTCTCCTGATTTTCTCTACTATTGTAATAATACAAAACGGAATGAAACTTAATAAAAAAAATTTCTCCACGTTTCAAAAAGTCTACTCCACGTCAATTTTTGGTCAAGAAAAAACTTATATTTATTTTCATATTTAGTAGGTAAATGTTAATTTATAAACTCCATGCCAAAAAATGTGGAGAAACTTTTCTCCAACCCACTTATCTATATGTTTTAAGATTAATGAATATTTTTTGGGTAGAAAAATAAAAAATTAATACATATTCACCTTCGCATATTTTCAAATATAGAAAAAAAAACTATAGTTATTCTCTATGGTTAAAAATGGTGTGAGGAAGATGTGGAAAAGAAAGTAGAGAAAAGTCATTTTGTTTGTAGTAAAACTTTGGGGGTTTTATCCAAATTAGGAGATATACTCCATATTACAAAAGAAGAGGAGATGATAAAGAGGAGTTGTTTGACTGTATCACTTTGGCAAAAGATGAGGATGGATAAAGTAACACATTTGCCGCATTTATTAATACGCAATTTCAATTGAATGTATTTAGACTTGAAACACGTGGTATTCCTAGCAATCTTCAATTAGCAGCTCCTTATAAATAAAACTTAACATGAAGGTGTCCCCAATGTCTATGATAAATGCATCAGAAAATTAAGAAGATAAAAGTTACGACTCATGAGAAAAGGAGGAAGGTTTGTAAAAGCCAACCTCCACCATAACCTCTAGGGGTGATCGTTCGGCCAGTCGAGTTGAATTTTGCGCGACTCAAGCTTGACTTATTTGATTTCGAGTTCCAATTGAACTAAAAAAATATTTAAGTCGATTCGAGTTCGAGATAGATTAATTCGTATTTATTGAAGCTATTTTTTAGTAGAATTCATTTAATTTATAATCAAAATATATCAAGTTTAATACAATTATATAAAAGATAATTTAATCGTACATAAATTTGTTTAAATTTGATATTATATAATAATATTTTATGATTGAATTATATTTATATAAAAAAAATTAAGATAAATATAGTCAAAAATCTTATCCATTATTGAAGTATCAAATTTCTAGTCGAGCCGAGTTATGTACGTACTTAGGGGCTCCACGTACGTACATAGAGAAGGTAAACCTAGTTTAGTCGAACCCTAGTGACCTCTCCCCAACTCACCTCCAAAGTGCCATTACCTCCACTTTCGAGGCCAAAAGGCGACGACCTGTACACTCCTTCCTCCTTCTCACAAGTTGACCGTCCTTCGCTAACTTTCTCCCCTCCATTTTATAAATACAAAATCGGTGCATTTGCAGGCGCCACATGCGCCCCCTCATCTTCTCCTAAATTGGTTCGACAACATGCACTCCTTGATGCGACTGTGAGGATCAGATGGTTGTTTCCTTCCTTCACCTATCTTCAAAGGGCAGTTGTTGATTTAATTAAGCCCAAATCAATGTTCAACAATTCAAGATCTATTCATGACCATTAAGCAAAAGAAAATCAGAAAATCCCCAACCATAATATGTTGAATTATGAATTGCCTCTTCTCCTGCTAACTGAAACAAAACCCCCTTCAAATTAATCATAGAAAAGTAAGCACTAAGCAATCGCATTGTTTGAGTTAGACAACTCAACCTAAAATACTAAGCTTAAAAGATCCAATATTATGATAAGATAATAAAAAAAGCAGAGAGAAGGAAGGCTATTTTTTATAGGAGCGGACGAAAGCGATTGATAAATATTAACTTTTCATGGATTTAATATAGAGAACACATGGATCTTCAGGATGATACATAGTCAATGATATAAAATTAATTCTCGTACTGTACTTCCACGGATATACATACTTAAGAGAACAAATTATATACCATTGATTAATTATCACAAATACCCATTCACATAGAAAACAAAGTCAAAATTTTGAATAACAATAATGCGTTAGAGCAGATAGAAGGCATACAACTATCAAAATTATGTCATTTGTTATTTTATGTATCTTTCAAAATTGTAGTAGAATCAAGTGGACGAAGAGAAGAAAGAAGATGTGGATTATCAATTCATGGCCCACTTACCCCTTTTTTTGGAAGTCATTGGCCACGAACATTGACATAGAAATCCTGTACCACGTTGGGATGGGTCGGGGAGGTAGCCGACGCATAACTGAAGGAGATGGTCTCTTTCCATAGCAGCACCCGCCCATGTAGCCGTATGGAAAGCCCCCAGCTCTCCCATACCTTCCTCTGCATCCTTGCAAAGAAACAGGCTTTGGTGGCACGATGGACACCGTCGACTAGTTCGAGGGGCATGCCGTGGTTGATGATCTGAAAGAAACCGTGCTTCCTGCATGCCTGGTTGTTGGCCTTCATCGTATCCGTCGCATCCGGGTCGCCGGAGAGGAAGCCTTCAAGGTCGATGATGGGTACGAGGTCCTTCTAATCTATCCTCCTTTGGTTACACAAAAATGAGTGGAATTTCTCGCGGCTCCATCGAGCGCCAATGGAGAGGGAGATGTTGTAGAGCCAGACATTACGATACTGAGTTGTAAGAAGAGTTACAGAAAGAGATCTAATTGGCAATGTGGTGGTAACGAGAACCATGCATTATGATGAACCCTCCACCCCCCCTATATATAGAGAAGTCTGCTACAAAAAATTCAGTCACCAATTGTAGAAGAATGCTAGCCCCGCGCTCGCGGGCTGCACGCACGCAGCCTGTTTGCGGGGTTGCACCACAGATGAGAAGGGGAGAGGGGGGGAAGTACAGTGGGAGGGGGGATATGTGGTGGGCAGCCCCGCAAGCGGGCTAGCATTCCTCCTGTTAATATTGTCTTGCTCCTAATTTGGGAATACGCAACCGCATACAGTACAAGATTCTGAATTCATCGAGAAAAAGTTATGAAGAGTTTAGCCTGGAACATGAATGATATAATAATTGCATTGTAGCAACATGCATGCATGTTCAATTACATTGCATGTAATGCATGCATGAACGTGGCCAAAAATATGAACGAGGGGTATCAACTGAGAGCATTAACCATTTCTCATAATATTGACGTTTGGACTTGACTTATAAACAATGGTACACCTTGAGCCTGACTAATTGCTCCACACTTGGTGTTGCACGTCATGTGTTAGCAATAGAAAAAATGGGCTTGACTTTGCAATGTTAAATTTGTCATTAAGATTTTAAGTCTGCTATAAACTATCTCGTCACAAAATATAACTTCATGAATGTAATTTTTTTTGTTCTTTCATCAATACTTAAGTCATATTTTCTAGTAGCAAAGAGTCTTGTGAACTCTAACTACAAGTTTTTTTTTTCCAACGCAGCCAGTTTTAAACGCTTAATTTACAAAAAATTCTGACTTAAGGCAAGAAATTTGGAAGTTAGATAATATATAGTCAATATATGAAATGGTGGAACCAACTTATAAGAAATGATGGGTAAAGGTTATTTTTTTAACGGTCATTTTTTAGTACGTCCTATATATATAATAGGTCCATATTA
>JAVDBV010006256.1:0-16408 GCA_032619315.1 Piper longum
GCGATGGCGACAAGGGAACGGCGGCGGCGTTGGGGTTTGGGTGAGGTAGTGACGGGAAAGGAGGTGAAATACACTGGTGGTAATTTCGTAAATTACAGGTTCGAGCTCGTCAAACTTCAATTTATACTTCATACTAGCGAGAGTCAAGTCTAATTACCTTGAAAAAAATATAATAAAAATAGAAAAAATAATTAAGTAATTATAGTTTATCTTTTCATTCAACGAGGATACATTTTTAAAGTCAATAAGAGTCTATCTAAGATATTAAATTATTACAATTTATTTTATTATTTAATAAGAGTTTATGTATAAAAAATTATTTCATATTTGTCGTATATAGTGCGACATCTTGCCTAGTACACTTAAAAGTTAAGATTCAAAAGAATTTTCAAATAAATACAATTAAAGAAAATGGTATCAATTTACAGAAGCCACTAACCAAAAAATTCCCAGCACACACTTCTCCCAAAAAATCCCTATGCACCCATTCAAGATTA
Source organism: Piper longum (assembly GCA_032619315.1). Taxonomy (NCBI): domain Eukaryota; kingdom Viridiplantae; phylum Streptophyta; class Magnoliopsida; order Piperales; family Piperaceae; genus Piper; species Piper longum. The sequence goes on from JAVDBV010006256.1 coordinate 498, forward strand.
CTTGATTAAAACAAACAAAACCCATCACCCCACCTCAAAAAATTTATAAACAAATAAGTACAAGAAAAAGAAGGCAAGAATATTACACAAATTATCATTAAGAATGTAAAATACAAATGATCAAACAATGAAAGAATCAATCCACATGCTGTAAGAGGAAATGAAACTCGGAATTCTGGCGGAGTAGAGGAGGAGGCTCCACTTCTGAGAGGTTGATATCAAGTCCACATCTTGATATATCATCCACAGTGAAAGGTATACTGTAATGATCAATTACAATAATAAGATATATTTTTTAAAAAGTTCGTATGATCATTTAGTTGAGATGTGGTAATATGGGAAAATATTAAAAAATTTGCATTGATATAATACCTGGAGTCATCATCTAGCAGGAAAGAATTATTTGGTGTGCTTAGAGAATCATCTGTCATTAGGGACCTCATTTTACTGATAACCTGAGGAATGAAAGGACAGTTGTGTTTGCACTATACATTCTGAAACTGAGAAGATTTTTATTCATAAAATCATAAAGAAAATATCAAAAAAAGTTTAACCATATGAATGGTTAGGATCCTTACTTCTTTAGATAAACCATGTGAGCCGTATTTGTCATCCCAAAACATTGTCCCAATACGATAAATTTGTGGTATGCTTAAAACCTGAAAAAAAAAATTCAGCATTTTGTTGAAATATAACAATGAACAATATATGATCTTAATTAACATCGTAAATACCGGGCAAATTTGTTTTGTCAACTCATCCAAGGATTTTTGAGCTTTCTGATGCAGAACCTGTGAATGAGCATGCCAAAATTTGGTATTGGTGATATTGAAATTTAATTAACATGGTAGATCTTGATGAATTCTTGCAGCTAATATATATTTACCAAGAGTTGTACTGCTTGCCTGCTATGCTGGAGTTCTTCCCATGAAGTACCTACAAACTGCGCTCAACATTGTAAACCAAATAAAATAACAGTTCATTACGAAATAAGTATTCCTGAATTCCTACATTTGTGATGCTAATATAATTACTGGATTGCTTACCTGTTCTGTAGTTTTAGAACACCATTGTTCAAGTTCCTGCAGACCAGCTTTGAGATACTCGCCATTGCTAAACGAGCAGCATTCACGGCGCAGAAGTAGGCTAAATAAGTTCAATAAATAGTACGAGCCAATTAAAATTCCTCTTTTCAAGAATCAAAACTTGCACAAAAAGACCATTCAAAAATTTCCTCACCTGTTAAAAAGTTGCACATTTATGTAAGAAAAGACCTGGCTGAAAGTTTTCCTTATAATCATGGAGGGAACCTACAAAGTTAATTTGTAAATTTGAAGAATCAATTTGGTATTTTACTCATATGATATCATCCATCTGGACGTGTTGAATATACCAGAGATGGGATCAAATATATGTTTTCACTCACATAGTTCTCACATAGTGTGCTCAAAGTAATATCTAGATGGTCAACAATGCTTTGCCAGTGCACAGCTGCCATTTGTTTTGCAGCTATATTGGAATGAACAGCTTTTGATGACCCCCTCATTGATCTAGGCCTTGCAGTTCTTGGTGCCTGTATGCACATGCCCAATATAGGCAAGATCTCTTTCTTCAAGCCATCTCTGATCATTCCATATATTTTCTCCACATAAGCTGTCAAATGCTGTTTGAAAAGAAGTGCAGGGTACTTTGCCTCCACTTTTGACTGAACATCTGGTTTGCCTACCATCCCACTGTACCCACTTGATATTCCGACTGATGAAGATGATCGATAACCCTGCCCATAGAGTCACAGACAAAATAAACATCAATATCTGATACTGAAATTTATTGTTGAATGCTTACAATTTTCAAGAAAACATAATGTAGCTGCTACAAGGTTAAGAAAAGATAAAACAACAAAATTTTAATTTCCTAAATTTCACTTGTCTCAATTTCAGGTTAAAGCATATACATATACATATACATATATGGGGATTAACTTAAAACTGCTATATCATTTAAAAGAAAGAGCTTACTTGAGCCATTCTACCAAATAATGAGACGACAGGGCTTCTACGAGTTGTCGTTACAACTGGGGCATTGCCTGCTTTAAGAGTAGTTTGTAGAAGGTAAACAAGAGTAGAAGTTGTTGAAAGCCAATATGCGAGATCACGGATGTTATTTTGGTTCTGTAGAACAATAGATTAACTAATTGTGAGTCCCAAGTATGTATAGTAATAATAGAAATATAATTAATTTTAAAATAGTACTTCTTCCACTGAAGTGCGAATTGTATGAATAATTTTGTCAAATATGTTTGTCTTGTCTGCTTCAAAAGATCTCCACTGAAGAAGTGATTTGTAAACAATACAAGCCACGGCAGGTCTGTTCTTGTCAAATCGTTTGTCTTCAGCGAGGCATTTGATAAGTGCATCATGATTTTCCTGTTGTAGCCAACACATGATATTGTTAAGTTTGCAGGTCAAATGATGGAATAAAGATGTGATAATGTCAATAATTCAGCAACAGCATATGTTTTTTGATGTACAATAAATAGTATACATACTTGTTGCCTGTCTGTGAGAGACTTCTGTTTGACTAAAAGAAGTGGAGAAGGCTCAATCCTCTGCAAAACATAGTTTCTTCCCAATGAGTTTAAAATGCCACTTTGTCAAAACAAAACTAGCTTATACTGGAAAGACAATGTATACATTTGCAACCTTTGGCTCTTTCTGTAGTTGGTGACCATTCTCAAGTTTCTGTTACACCATTGCAAGGCACTCTATCTGAGATTACATCTAACATGCAGCACAGCACTGAAAATTTCAAAGTAATTTTACCAAATGCTGTACCTGAGTTACTTGGAGTGGCATCATCTTCACAGGGGTGGCAGCAACTTCTTGCACCATGTTAGAAGTTTGATTGCGTAGTGAGTCATTTTCTAATTCTAATTTCTCTATCTTGCTTTTGAGCCTGTAAAGAATAATGTTTCTTCAATTGAATTGTATATGAATGAAAAAAATATGGAATTCTATAGCATTTTTTTCCAGTTCACCAATCATTTTGGAGAGAAACTCAGATCCTGTAATCCTGGGCACTTACTCTTTCACTTCCTCAGAAAGATCATCGCTCATTGATGCAACAAGAGCCTCTTGACGTAGAACTTGATTTTCAGATTCCTTGTTTGACAAGTTTACCTCAAGCCTAATGATTAGAAAGCATTAATCATTTTCAGAGCAGATACATGGATCAAAAGGTAACTTTTAGCAAACCAGTGTACCTTTCTATTGTCTCTTGTAGCTGGAATAACTTCGACTGAGATTCTTCCATTTCTTTTGCATTCATTTCGTTCTGCTTCTGCACCTCAGCAAATTTCTTCTCAACTTCATCAGCCTTCCGCTTCCATTCATTTAGCTCATCCTACATACAAAATTTAACAGATGGGAGCAAAGATGAAATTAATAGTCACTCCCTTACAATGAACATTCATCATTAACATCAAGTTCATAATCTAACATCAAGTCTCTTTGGTTCTTCTACTCGTACATAAAATTGTTGTTTTAGCATTTACAATACAGGGCCAAGAAGTCATTGTATATTTAAGTCTTAAGAAAAAGTAAGAAAATTCTCAGAGATTTGTTCTTGGTACTGACCTCGAGTTCTTTATTTTGATGAGTGAGTGATTCTACCATACTGGTGTCCACAACAGGAACCTCTTTAATAACTGGAGGAGCTTGTTCAATTGCCAATCTAGCTACTTCCTTTTCTTGAATGATTGCCAAACGAGCTTCATCCAAACGCTCTTCCATTTCTTGCAAAGCAGACTGCAGTTTTGAAATTTCTTGACCTTTTGCTTCCTCAAGGTCAGTCTGTAAATCATTTAGAAGTGAAGATAATCTTATATTCAGAAAGACAACTATGTCTGTGTAATCTATGTTACGAACTAAAATGATATATTAAGATGAAACCAACAAGTGTCAGATGGCACAAATTTAGTTGAGTTTATGCAATGGTATTGAGGTCTTTACTTGAATAACCAGTGAAGGATCTAAATCACTGATCGAGAAAGATTTTGAATACTCATTAATTTAATGGAGTTCACTATAGTGTCAACAATTTGAAAAACCCTAATCATGAGGTAGCATTATACTTCTATAGAAATCAAATTCCCCTAGTTGCATGTTCTCTGATATCTAAAGGAGAGTGTACCCTCATATGCTTTTCTAATTCTAGTCTCCAAGTGAGCTCTTCAACGCGCTTCTCAAGTTTGTCCTTCGCTTCCTTAAGAGCTCCTGTGTCTCTTGCAGCCTACACATCCAATGCAGATAAATAAAATAGTGCTTACTTTAGAAATGAAACGAACAAAGCAATGCAATAAAATGCGTTGATTACAATTCTAAGCTTCCGAAGCTCCTGTCTTGCCAATCTTGCTCTCCATAGGCACTGAAGAGAAATTGTTGCTCGCCTTTTCTGCTTGTAAGCTGTAAGAGCTTGGTGTCCGCGCCATTGTGTCTGGATACATCATAGGAAGAAAATTGATCAATAAGCCTGCACCTCTCCCAATGAGAGGATTACAATTCTCACATGAAATATTGTGACACCTGAATTATTATTGCTGCTTTAGTTCGTTGCCTGAATCTGAAATCATTCTTCGCAGCCATTGCTCTCAAGCCTGTTTGAATGACTACTGTTGCTTGTCTTAGCTGCATAAAAGCTTGTCTGGCTTTGTAAAACCTCGAATTCTTCTGAATTTGGATTGATGCATGCTCCCTTCTCATTTTCTCATACAACTCGCGGGCAAGGTGGCCTTTTGAATGCAAAGATTACATGTTTATGAACAACATCATACCTAAGTTGAAAAACATACTGGTAAGAGGAAATAACCTCTCCACAATTTTTGCATGTGGATAGTTGCTCTCCTAAGAACAATGAACTCCTTCCTTGTAAGATATGTTCTGATTTGTCTCTGGATCAGTCTTGCAGCATTTGCGAGTACTTCAATTCTTCTTGCATCAAGTTCAGCCATCTGCCCTGCCCTAAGGAACACCTTTGATTTCCCAATCTGAAATATAAAAATTACAGTCTAAATCAGGCAGCTAACTGAGTAGAAAGACATTGTGAAAGATATTAGTGAAAGTTCAGTTCTACATTTGCTTTGTAAGTGTTCTACTCTTTCATACCTGATAACCCTTCAGACCCATTCTGTCAAGGATGGAAATGCATGCTGATTTCTCATCTGATCTGTTCTTATAAATAAAATTTATGAGTATAATCATCAAAATACTGACTGTATCAAGGGTTCAAATTTTACAATTATCTTTGAGGGGTCTATCAGACAAAGCACAAGTGAAAGCTTGGAATTAAAAGGTAATAATTATCATACCCATCTAAAACATCTGGTGCAAGCATGCCGAAACGATCTAAGAACTCATCGAAAGTTCTCTTAGTAGGATAACCAGCACAACTGATTCGAATTGCCTCAAGAACTCCCTGCAAACAACCATTAGACAATATTTACAATACCAATTAAATCAAATAAAACTGTAGAAAAGTGGTGATCAGGCTTCAATGCTTCTTACTCCACATCTCAATTGGTTGAGCACATTGAAGTTCTCAAAAATTCCGGGCTTCAAAACTGTGTTCGGTTTGACGCATCTGATATAATGAGGCTCAGTTGTGCTCAGAGTTTCCATAAGGGCCTGCAGTTGTTGCTGCATATATGCATACAAAAGTGTAATATTAGACAATAATTTAGAATAAATTCATTGGCAAAAGTGTTTCTGTTTGTTGATAGATACCTTGAATCTGGTCCCTATGGAAGAGAACTTGGATTGTTTTGAAGACTCCTCAGGCAATTGAGGGAAGAGATTTGCCACAAAAGAACACTTTGAGGCAGTTAATAGAGCCTGGTGTTCTGCCACTACATAATCTTTGTTTTTGTCAAGGAATTGATCGGCTTGGTATGTAACCTATTGGTTGCAAAAATTTTATTTATATAGAGAATTTTGACGGTTTAAATCTCATAAATCTCATGCCTCACATTGAGACACAAGTGGAATAATCCTGCAATATACATACATCTCCAGCATAATGGTTGATGGTGAAGTCTGTTCGTGAAAGCTTCGGTTTACTGAAGCGCTTGCTGTTCTTGTATATCTGATACATCTTTTGAGCAAAGGTTTCATGAGTTGCCTTTGGAAACATACTGCGCGAATTACATTCAAAGGTTTAGTTTACTGTTTTGTATAATCTATAATCAAAATTCATCACATAAATAAATTATTGGACAGTGATTTTGGACTATTAGAGTTCGTTTCGAATTTACCATGCTTCATCAAGAAGTGCAATAATACCTCCTGGTTTCTGCAAGAAGAAATACCCAAAAGAATTAGGATAATGTTGTGTATTTGTGATGATGTATAAAATCAGCCCAAAAATGGATTTTTGAACATTAATTTACAACCTTCTCAATTAGATCCAAAACATCTTGGTTGTCCACAAATTCCACATAGCTCCAGTTGATCTCTTCTCTTGTGTACTCCTCTTGTTCCATTTTGAAAACATGCTGCATAGAGATGATCAGTTACTTGGGCAAAAGATATTCTTAGTTTATAGTTATACATGTTAGACATACACTGGTCTTACTTGATTAAAGTGTTGTTGCAACTTCTCATTTGTTAGGTTGATACACAACTGCTCGAAACTGAAATGACAAATTAGTTAGCTAAGACTATTGTCTGATAATATGAAGTTTTATTGTCACACACATTATGAATCTTATGTGCTTGTACCTGTTGATTTTGAAACTTTCGAAGCCATAAATATCAAGAACTCCAATAATGCTCACTGCATTCGGGTCCTGTCCGATAGAACTGTTTATTTTTTCAACTATCCTGAAATATACAAACATGTAATTATTGGTCCCTTGAGTAATCATTAACCACAAGCAGCAATAATAGCAAACAAAGATTTACAGCAAGGGTAGCACACCAATCAAATAGCCTCGAGTATATTGTCTTCGCCAAGGCATCTCGACTCAAGGTCGCAGCTGCAGGATCAAGTGGTTTTGTGATATTACCGTCTGGTGTAACAATGACCCTCTCACATAATGAATCTTCAAGAGCTTTGTCATCACACCTAACAAGATGTATAAATCTTAAAATCTTCTACAAAATGCCTAATAATTGAGCTTTATTTTATGAACCAAAATATGCATATAACCTTACATTAGTAGTTCCGCAGCTGTTTGCAGATGGTATATTGACTTCTCATCTTTTAATTTGGAAGAATCAATTTCTGTCCCCTTAACAAAGTTAATATTTCCTAGGTGAAGGATAGCTGCTACAACACGAAATATCGCTTCCTACAATGGGAATTGATTAGGGATGTAGACTACTTAATCTCAATATTTCTGATCATAGGTAGATTGGCTACTATTTTACTCTGACTTACCTGTTCTTCCTGGTTGATCCCCACAATGTCCATTGCATTTCTAGTCTCTAGGTATTCCCTAGCATCATTCACATTTTCTACTTCAAAGCTGTTGGTCTGGTTTAGATAATGGAAAGTTCGCGGATCCCCCAATTTGTACTTCTTGACATCCTGCAAAAATCATCATAAAAAATGCATAGTTCTTGTAAGAAGATGTTTAGTATGTAATGTAAGCTAAAACTGAGACTACCCACATCAAATTGGGATTTATGAAAACTGTGGATTGTGTAGAGGATATGATTTACCTGTGGTGGTGCAGCACAGAGCATGTAGAAACAATGGTAGTTTCTCTCTGGATCAGATACTTGGCAAACACGAGACCTTTCGAGTAGATATGTTCTAACTGCTGCTCCTGATATCTTCCAGTATTTGTCGAACTGGATCTCTACAAATTTACCGAATCGACTGAAACAGGTATATTGGCAATGAATTGTCAATTAAACTCAGCTTCATATTAGACTAAATATGTTCAAGTATATACGTCATCACCTTGAATTATTGTTCTTTACTGTTTTGGCATTCCCAAATGCTTCCAAGACAGGGTTTGACTGAGAATCAAAGTGAAGATGCACATCATAACATTGCAAATTAACTTCAAGAAAGATGCAGTGGTATGTAATCCAAAATATACATACCTCCAATACTTGCTGTTCTACAGTCCTCCCCTCTGTCCCAGACCTTCCACCCATGAATGCCAGGTATCTCATCAACATTTTTGTTGTCTCAGTTTTACCAGCACCACTCTCACCGCTTACTAAAATGGATTGGCTACCTTGTTCATGTATCATTGCCCTGAAAATGAAATACTAAATTGCATCAGTAATTGGCTTGTTATCATATGAATTGATTATGATAGTGCTACCTGTAGCAGGCATCGGCTACGGCGAAAAGATGGGGACTGAGCTCTCCAAACGGCGCTCCTTTGTACTGTTCCATCATATGAACATCATATAAATGTGGCAGCCTCCGAAACGGATTCACGGCTATCAAAATGTTTCCTGTGTAAGTCTGAAAATGCTAGCCAATTTAAGCATTGCGCACAAATTTATTTAAAAAGTATGTAATTTATGACAATTAGTTGTTGTAGTTACATATATTTCATTGAGAGAAAACCGAGAAGCAAGATTCTGAAGAACTCCGGGCTCATGAAGATAGGCTAGCTTTGTCATGTCGTCTACTCCTGCCTCGGGAGCTTCTGTGTCTTTTGGATAAATACTTGAAAGACTTGCCACAACCTTGAATCAATAAAAGGAATCTATTTTAATTTGCAAATTCTAACCCCAAATAGGAAATGAATTGGAAAATGAACAAGCAAGTTAGCTAGCACTCTTTGAAGAAGCTAGGTATGTACTCCGTCATTAATAGAACATATCTGTTAATATTTTGTATGCAAGTTTAATGAATGCTATAGCAGTTGGTATCTGACAAAAATTCAATCAATTGTTGCAATAATTCACTTTATGATAATTAAATTGTCATCTCAAAATAGTTCTTCATTTAGGTGCATTAATATCCCGATTAATTTGAACTTTGAAAGGTAAATCAGATGCTAATTCAGGTAGCAACCACTTCGCCAAATCTGGATCCGATAATTAAGCAAATAAAAACAAGTTAAATACTGTACAGTAGAAGTACTAAAACATCTTAAAAACTCGGGAATATGATAAACTGAATTTGCTGTCACTAAGTAGCTAACTAACTAATCATCAAACATTAACACAAGAACAAGATCATGAAGCGCAAGATCCCAATCGCCTCACCGTTTTTCCATTGGTCGTAACAATGGTAGCACCGCTGCCAGTGATCTCTGTCACTTCTCCATCGATCCATGCAGCCTCTGGATCCTCCACCCACACATGGGAGCCAACAATTATGTTTTCCTTGCTCCCCTGCCCAAGATCCAATCCAACAACCAGCACAAACATTCGCAAAACAAAAGAAGAACATCAGAAACCAATCAAACAACCGAAAATGTGAACTAGAGCAACAACATATCAACATGGTCTGGTATGTTCACCATGGCCGATTGACCAATCAAAATCTCATCAAAATCGGTCGTTCTCGTCCGAGAGACCAAATGGGCAGCTGGTGATGAGCCGCCTGTGGATGATGAACAGGAGAATGGGGAAAGGGGGACAAGCTGGAAGGCTGGCAAGGGTGAAGGAGCTGTGGAATAAACAAGGTGGGAAGGGGTGAAAAAAAGCTAAAGGTTGGCAAAGAGGAGTTTCAAAAGGCCGAAAGGGTAGGGGCGAGGGGTGGCAGTGGGCCCCCCATCACCACCGCCCCGCCAACTTTTTTGATTCGTGCCACGTCGGATGGTGACGTGGATGTGTGGTCCCTTTGTAGGGAGTTAACTGCTAGAAACCACCTCTTGTACTGTCGGTATCTGGTTACACCTCTTGCACTATACCTCGCACATGAATAGTTCTTTCATTGTACGGCAAAAGCATAAATGGGCTCTTGGGAAATTGGTGAGGCCTCCAACCAGAAATGAGACCCTCTTAGTTGTGATATTTTAGAAACAATAAATAATAATATTTATAAAAATTATTTTAATGAACCATAGTAATTATGTCTATTAGCACACCATCTATTACCTAGAATACGAGGTATATTACCACATTGATCCCAATCTATCACATAAATTGTACAACATAATTATAAACGTTTAAGTTTACACAATATGACAACAAATATCTTATTTAACGTGTTATCTTCGATTTATTTTCGTATCAAAATTATTAATCTAAATATTATATATATATATATATATATATATATATATATATATATATATCTTCGACAAATTTTTAAGTGTGCTATATTAATTGCTCATAGACACTTATGAGACATAAAGACACAGAAATGAAAGGTGGGCATGAGTAAAAACACTTTCATATATAACTTCTTTGTTTTGTCATATTTGAATCTATATAGATCAAGTAGTCATGAACATAAATTATATTTGAATAACTATAAGATATTCTAATTTATTAACATAATTTGTTTAAAATACATTAATTTTTTGTATGAGAGTATGAGATTGAGGTATATCATTCTTCCAAGAAAGCAGTGGGATTCTTCATATTCATAGTAAATACGTTTGAAGATGTCGGCCGGGGAAAATGTCGGAAGCCGGAAAAAAGAGGTTCGAACCGACCATTCCACCTGGGCCCACTTCTTTGAAATGGCAAAATTACCCTCAGCCGCCCTCATTTTTTTTTTCTTGGTCAGTGTTTTTTTTTAATGTTTCGAAAAAAGAATAAAAGAGAAATTAGGGCCCACAAGAGAAGCGTGTTCTTTAAGGCTAATGATATAAAATTGTAATATATATATATATATATAGATAATTTTAAAAAAAACATAATTTCCTATAAGTTGGTTGACTAAAGAGATGAGGAGACATATTGCTTTCCAACTCTTTTTGGGCACTTGAAGTTTCTCACTACTTTTGATGTGATAAGGATTTTCTTTCTCTACAAACAAAATATAATATTGGGTTTTAATGAAGAATGATCCACCATAAACTTCATATTTGTAAGATTAGTTAGGGGAAGTAAATTCATTATTTTTAAGGAAGTGTGCTTTGTGATCTAATCTTGTCAACAGTAATGCAGGGCAGGGCAGTTTGCAAGCGACCCAAAGACTTTTACTTTAAAAATTTAACAAAAAATTGGTTATAAAAAAATAATTTTAATTATTACACCTTATTGCCCTGGCATGTATCATTTGATATAAACTACGTACCATCTTCAAATACATACACAATTTAAGCCTTAGTAAGTACTATTTTAAATTTACACCTGACTTTCAAATTTGAAAATTTCTCCAAACCCAATACTTTGGTAAAAATTATAATATTTTCACCGGTATTTAATTAAATATTTGATCATAAAAAATATTTTTAGTGTACAACAAAATATTACATTTATAATTCTAAGAAAATTTTGAACCTTTTCTAAGTCGAGTGGGCCAAAGATACCGTTTATTGATTATAAGTTTGATATAATGAGCGGTATAGTATTTAAAACTTAATTACAACGTGTTAGCTCTTCGATTTTTAGTGCATCAAAAGTAGAAGAAATCAAGGGCAAAGCTTGGTAAATTAGAAAAAAAGAAAAAGAAACAAGAAGGCACATGGCCAGCTTCTTACCAGTCCATCTGCATGTTTCAGAATTTTTATAGCTTTTCTAGTTGTAATACTAATCTATTGTGCCTTGGAAATGAAAGATTTTCTTGGCTAACAAAAAAAAAAAAAGGAAATGGCAATCTCTCCCTCCCAGGAAATATCTTTCTTCTTCATTCAACTTTGTGTTTGCTTCTTTTTCTTATAAAAATACTTTGTTGTTTCCTTTCTTTTCCTTTCCAATCTCAAAATTTTCTTTTCTTCTTTCTAACCAAGCCAAAAAAAATGTTTCCTTCGTTTTTTCCAATGAAATAAAAAAAAAGTGAACTTTGAGTGTCAGCTTTGTATGTGAAAGGTAACTATCACACCCTGTGCTGATGAGATGATCTTGTTTTTCAGACTTATGTTTTCCCTTCTGGTTCTGAATCTCAATGTTACCTCACATAAAGAACTTGCCTAGACATGAGCACATTTGTCAAGATCTAAACCATATCTGAAAATGACAATGAAAATTAATTTTCTTCCAAGACTAGTCTCGAAATAATAGAGTCGAATGCTGGACAAAAGCCTCACAAAAATGTAGCCTTGAACCATTACACAAACAAGCTGAATGACGACCTAAAACCTCCAAGACAATTCTACCTTGCTATAGCACTGGTGGGTTTTGCTTCTGGTACAATCTTTGATCCATTATTTTCACTTCATATGATGATCAAGAAGCCCAGATGTCTATCTGAACTAAAATTGCCGAAATAACCAATTTAATCCGATAAATCTAGCAAGAATATAGGTCTGTTGCTCTCTAAAAGCATTTATAAATCAAAGTTTATTGAATGACACAAACACAGCCCTGGTTAGCGCCACCATCATCAGAGCATTCTCCGGACTCGCTGCAAGCAAATCACACAACAGTGCCTTAAAAATTGTAAATAGGAAGTAGTTTGTGGTGAAGGATAATGAGTAATTGACAAAAGATTCCATAAACCAGTAAAACAGTGAAAATCCAGGAGGAAAGATCTCGGTTGAATTTAAGTTCCACACATAATTTGGCCCCAGTAAAACAGTGAAACTCCAGGAGGAAAGATCTAGGTCGAATTTAAGTTCCAAACATCATTTGGCCCCAGTAAACAGTGAAAATCCAGGAGGAAAGATCTAGGTCGAATTTAAATTCAGCACATAATGCGGCCATGAAAGATTTTCACACATAAACAGTTTAAGTAAAGAGAAAATTCATACATATATTGAACACGTAAAAGACAGTAAGTCTGATATCTCCGACAAAGAAAATGTGTGCTAACATAAAAGTCTAGGTGTTGTACTAAAGTGTTCCATTCAGTTCGATATCACCTGCATAAAGTGTTGCAGTCAGTTTCTTACAGCAGAATAAGAAATTTCTTTCAAATAATGCATCAAGAGGATCTCCTACATAAGTATGTGACACTGTGTTGTTACACGGATTCAGTGATATATTGCTAATTTGTGTGATTCCAACATAGCGAACATAAGGGGAGAGAAAATGAAGATCAATAGTGGGAAATTCTAAACCAAATATCTGCTAATTTAAAAGGCAAGCCTTGTTCCATGTTAAATTCAATCAAGCTAGTGCTGTTTCAGCGTGATTGCTGAATTTAGTTAAAGTCAGCACTCATGCCTCCACCTCATTGCCTCTTCATATATTGGTATGAATGAAATATTTATTTCTTCATTCAGGCTTTGTAATGAAAAATGGAATGAATCATCAAAGTGAAACAACAAAGTCTTACACTTTCAACATGAATCATAGATGATAATTCTTGTGGAAGAGAAGAAAGCTTGCAGATAAATTTTCCATGGTCTCTCGAAAACTATCCTCACTGAATCTATGTCGTGCTCATCTTGACAGAGACCACAATGAGGTCTTGCCAAGTTTTCACAAAATTTCTTTCCATGCATACCTTATAAGAAAGGGTATTGGCTTTTTGGTGGAAGGCAATTTAAGATTTATTCCATCACAGAGGTTACTTGAAGTATGGATCAAGCTAACCAATATAGAATTTTAGCACTTAAATGCTATAAAATAACTCTTATGCTGACTATTTCCTAATCAGGCAGTAACTTGCAATTTACTCCCCGAGCAAGGCAAATATTTTACTCTCCACATAAAAAAATCTACTCATTTATGAGTGATACCTTAAATCACTAATAGACTGTGTAATCCCAGACGTAGAGATATAAAAGTAACAAAAAATTTGATGAACAACAGATAACTATCATTAGTCAATTCCATCCCAAAAATGAACTCCAAAATATTTTCTTCTTAAGGCAGAGTTACCAAATACCAATTCACTGTAGGATTAGACCTAATTACCCTGTGATCAAATGAATAGACAAGCCCCTAAAAAAAGAGAAAAACAATAAATGAACCTAGAACAAATCACTAATAATTTATAACAGACCAGCTTTTGAAAACTTTTTTTAACCCCAATTACTGGACCAACGAATTTGAAAGTATCATGCCTGAAAGCAAAAAAAATGTTCAAAAGAAGGAAAGCAAAAATGAAATTGTTCTACAGAATGACATACCTTGGTTCGTATTCCTTGATTTCAGCCAACTCTTTCCCTGTAGAATCTATCCATTGAACTCTCCTCTTCACAACGTCATCCTTAGAAGAAGATCCATCTGATTTTTTCAGTCCACTTTTGAGAACAATAACCTCACCTTGCTTATTTCCTCTATTCTTTTCACACTCAATCTTCACATCAGATGCCTGCACTAAAGCAACAGGAGAAGAAGACAAACATGAAGGAACATGTTGGTCATCTTCCAATTTCAATGTACAAGGGGAAAAAACCGGAACAGGAGATTTGCAGAAGCAAACAAAAGAGGGGAAGTACGACTTGCACAACCAATCCTTCATCAAACTTCCTTCAAGAGAAGAAATCCAAGCAATTTAGCAATCAAACACCCATCCCAGACCATCAAAATTCCAATTCCTCCAACACTTTGACAACCATCAACCAGGTAGCACCAAAAGGCCCAAACTGACCAAAACTTATTACCAATAGCATGCAATTACTGCAGCAAAACACCCATCAAGATGACAGGAAACTAAACCTTCCAACCAAAGAAAGACATCTGACCTCCTGTACTTGAAGAAAGGAAGCCAGCCGCTTAACTTTAAGAACAATCCACCCACCATTAACAGAAGTTCTGCCCTGAAGAACAAAGACTTCCACTAAAAATAACTGATTTCTGGATCCAGAAGATATGAACACAAAAACCCAGAATCTAAGCAAATTATGGGACTGCCTGGGAAAGAGGGAAAGCAAGACAAAGAACCAGATGGTCCAAATCAACCTGAAATGACCGTGCTCATTTTTTTTTTCGTCTTTTATTTCTTGGGACTGTTGTGTAACCATACAGCACCATTTTTCAACCAGTTTTTTTCTCTTTTATCCTTCTAGCCTCCCAATTGTCACCACTCTCTAAACATGGCAACGAGTACTGGTGGGCGTAGAGATGTTGATGGGTGGATCAAGAGAGGAGGAATGTGAAAAGAAAACAAAGAGAGAGAAACAAATCATGAGGGGGCTTCCCTCCATGCTTTGCAACATCGGAAGGTCAAATTTTACTTGTGGGGACCGGTGTTCCATGCCACCTTTTCAAACCATATATGAATTAAATTTATATATAAGTATATACGGCTAAAGAGTATTTACTACCAAAAAAACTTATTCTTTTTTTTTTCGAACAAAAAATATCACGAATCTATTATTATTATCCCTCCTTTTAGTCTAAGAAACCAGAAGTGTTTTTTTTTTAAAAGGACTTGGCTATAATGTACATGGTCTTCAACTAATCTGTTGAAGATTTCACAGAAATTCATTTATAAGAATTCTTTTGGCCATGCAATTTACTTATTTTAGGTGTATAAATGTACGGTGACTAAGGTGTGCCATTATATAGCCTTATTTGGGAGGAGAAGGTTTAATCACTTTTTACTGTAAATATTTTAATTTTATTCATGATTTTTTAGGACTAGATTTTGAATATTGAAAGAGCTTGATTAATGAATTAAAATGTGTATTATGAACTATCTTTAACTAACGAATTATATATTATATTTATGGTTAGATAAACTAAAAAAACTTATAAATTCTTTAAAGTTTAAATAAACCAATGAATTATATATTATTTATATTTATATTTTTTTGTAATAGCTGAAAACTTATTTTTAACATAGCCCCGCGCATCGTGCATCGCGTTTGGCTAGTTATTATTAATAAAAGAACTTAATAATAACTTGTGATTAAAAGTAGGAAATTTGATCAA
>JAVDBV010006258.1:0-13055 GCA_032619315.1 Piper longum
GCAAATAAAGAAGTGAAGGCATAGCTCAAAAGAAGTTGGCTTCTATGAAATGTAGAAGCAAAAAGGATGGTGTTCTTCAAATGGTCCTGCAGCCCTTTCTTCGCGTGTGTTGATCCTATTCTCTTTGGGTGAGAGTTCTTCACTTTCTAATGAAGTCTCATGCTCAGTGCACTGTGTTTCACGCAACCAAGAGTTGCTTAACCGCTGGTTTATGCATGGACATCACCATTCTTATTTGGTCCAGGCAAGATTTTTTTGCTACTATCAATATCATTCATGTCAAACTCATCCAAGCTCAGAAATATGCAATATTTTGTTTAGAGAATGTCACAAGACCTATGGTACTGAAAATGATACAAGTTGATCTCTTGCTATACAAAGCACAAACCTTCCCAATTGTGATAGTAGTAATTCACAAATGCTAAAGGGGAAATGGTTGTGTTTGGGTTTTAGATGTCTGCAATCTGCCCTGATTGAGTGGTGGGAACTCAGAATGATGGCCAGTGACTCAATTGGCACGCACCGCTCTTGTCTGCGGTTATGCGCTCTCCCACTCAAAAATCCCATATCATTGCGTCGAAAAGGAAAGCAATGCTCGTGGAGACAAATAATTGAGACAACCCGTCTGAGCTACAAGAAGCCAAGTGGGAGTAGTCATTGAAATCTAGAAGCCATTCAGATTGTCTAAACAAACATCCAAATCTAACTATCCATGAACTACTGATCATCATAATGTACAACAATGAGATAGAATGTAGTACTGAAACTGGCACAAGTAACCAACAAACCCAACAAGTAAAATGAATATTAGTAATACAACGAACTCAAATCCTACAAGTAATGATCAGAATGTGATTACTTGTGTTGTTTGCCAACTGTCAAACACAGTTGAAGCATAGGAAGGAGAAGCAGCTCAAGAATCACAAGTAAATGGAAGACAGACTGTTACCGACATTCCCACCAAGTTTTACAACTATTTATACTCAACTACACACAACACAACCTTACAATCCCCTTACATGGTCGGCGGCCATGGCTCATCTTCAATCCAATTTTCTGATCTCCTTCTTCTTCTTAGTACTAGCTCTCACCTCCCTCTCCATATATGAAGCCCGCTCCATCCCACTCACCAACAACCACGCAGCCAACCCCTCTCTTTCTTCCCATGTCGACATCAAAACATGGGAAGCAGCTCTCTTTGCAATGGCAGCTCGGGACAATGCCAGGATCATGTACTTGACAAGCATGAAGGCGAAGGCGAAGGTGAAGGAGAGGAAGACGGCTGTGCCCATCGCCTCCGGCCGGCAGATAACCCAGACTGCCAACTACATTGTCCAGGCCAGCGTCGGCGCCCCACCCCAGCCACTGCTCATGGCCATGGACACCAGCAACGACGCTGCATGGGTGCCCTGCTCCGGCTGCGCCGGCTGCTCCTCCTCCCTCTTTAGCACCCTCAACTCCACCGCCTACCAGACAGTCCCATGCACGGCAACCGAGTGCAGGCAGGTCCCCAACCCAACCTGCAACGTCACCGATACTGCTATCCCAACCTCAACCTGCACCTTCAACCTCACATACGGCTCCTCCTCCTTCGAAGCCAACCTCTCCCGAGACACGCTCACCCTCTCCAACGACACCATCCCTTCATACGCCTTCGCGTGCCTCCAACGCGTCACCGGCAGCTCTATACCGCCGCAAGGGCTGCTGGGTCTGGGCCGGGGGCCTTTGTCCCTCCTCTCCCAGACCGACTCTCTCTACCACTCCACCTTCTCCTACTGCCTCCCCGCCGTCAAGTCGGCGAATTTCTCCGGCAGCCTCCGGCTCGGCCTTGCCGGCCAGCCGGTCCGTATCAGGTTCACGCCGCTGCTCCGGAACCCCCGCCGGCCTTCCCTCTACTACGCCAACCTCACCGGCATCCGGGTCGGGAGGCGGTACGCGAATGTGTCGGCGGCCGCGCTCGCCTTCGACCCGGCCACCGGAGGCGGCACGGTAATCGACTCCGGCACCGTGTTCACCCGGCTGGTGGCGCCGGCGTACGCCGCTCTGCGGGACGAGTTCCGGCGGCGAGTGAGGGGCGGCGGCGCTGTGACGTCGCTGGGCGGGTTCGACACCTGCTACGCCGCGACGGTGGCCGCGCCGTCCGTCACCTTCGAGTTCGCCGGTGGGTTGAACGTGACGCTGCCTCCGGATAACGTGCTGATCCGGAGCAGCTCCGGCGGGGTGGCCTGCCTGGCCATGGCGTCGGCGCCGGAGAACGTGAACTCGGTGGTGAACGTGATAGCGAACTGGCAGCAGCAGAATCACAGGGTTCTGATGGACCTGCCCAACAGCAGGATTGGCATTGCTCGTGAAACCTGTACTACTACTACTTGAAGATCTTCCTCTTCTTTTCGTTTTTATTTTTTTTCTTGAATGCTTGGGTTGGTTAATTGCAGAGAATATTGATATAATTGTAGGATCTTGTTTGTGGGTTTTAATCGGTGTTGTTGCTGCTGTGTTTGTTGTAATTTGTGATAAACATGATCATGATCCATAAGATAGGATACAAGATCATGAAACGCAGGAATTGATTTGCTTATTAAGTTAATTAACAACATAGATTGCAGTTATATAGCGTTTTTTTGGACTAATCAAATAAAAGGTGCGAAAAAATGAGGGCTGATCATTCAGCACGTTTGGTTAAAATCAAACCTGGAACCACTTAACAAATTAATTAAAGTGAAGTAATTTGATTAACAGAACAAAAACTAAATCATAATTGGTAACCAAACGAAACTTTGGTTTGGACTTTTAAGTAAGGTCCAACCAAACTAATTAAAAAAATAAATGATGTTTTTATCATTAAGTATTCATTTTTTGGTATTTACTCTAATTTTTTAAAAAAATTTATTTATAAAATAAAGTATTGTTAGCTCACATTTGAGGACTAATTAAATTCTTATCACATGAAGTTTCACGAATAAGGTTCTAATTTGGGACATTATATAATAAATACACATTATATAATATGTTAAGTTTCCATATCTTACACATAAACAAATCATTTTTAATATATTAAATCAAAATAAAAATTTTATAAACCTTTATTATATATCACGATAGTTAAAAATAAATAGAGTTATAATTAAAAAAAATTTTAAAAAAGAAAAAGTGATGAAAATAAGATTTTGTACATATATTAATTTATTTAGTTTGATTAGTAATAGCTGATTGAACTGGCCGAATTATCTTTGGTAGGTCTTTGGTTTCATCGAGAGAATAAACAAACTGAAATAGCATCGAATCAAACTTTCAAAATAAATTTAGTTCGGTCAGCTAACCAAACTATGCTAATCCCTACAAAATTAGTTAAAACTTAACGCGGCTACCGGATGAAAAAATGGTGTTCAAATAATTTCATACGCATATTAATTAATTACTTGATTAAAATTTTGTTCCAAAACAGTTAATCAACTAAGTTGCATAAATAAACTAAGACAAATGTGTCTTAAATACACGTATGGTTTAGTAGTTGGTGTGAACTCAAAAGATGAACAAGAGTCAAACAGAAGAGGCGCATTCTGACTTGTCGCAAGGAGTCATTACTCCTGCTCTTGCACGAGCACCGCCCGAAGGCGCACGCTTCTGAAAAGTCAATGCCTGCTTCTGAGCAGACCAATATTGAAATTTAGAACAGCACCAATTTTGAGCTATCTTTTTTTTAATTAATTTAAATTAGTGCACATGTGTACAATTAATCATTATTAATTTAGACATAAACATATATATAAAAAATTAACATGTTTTAATTAATTGGCTATTGTTTGGTTCAAACACATATCTAATTTGAAGCAATTCATGATGTATTACCATATATACATGCTAACTCCATTCCATCCAACCCAAAAAAGCTTGAACTTGAAAAGGGTGGGATTAAGAACTCTTAAGTTTGTAAATCATCCTAAGCCAAATTTTTAAGTTATAACTTAAACTTTTCGGATCATAAAATACATTGACACACTTAAATCAGACCACAAACAACAACAACAACATATATATATATATATATATATATATGAAGAACTTGAATTTTGCAAAATGACAAACAAAGTCACGTACATATAATCCAACTCAAAAAAAAAAAAAATGTATATGCATATGCATGCATCAAAGCCGGAGAAGGAAGATGCTAAGCTCAGGTCCGCCGCTACCACCGTCGGGACTGAGCATGTAGAAGGCCTCCGAGTCCATGCTCCCCACCACCCTCTCAAACTTGGCCCTCATATACATCACCTCGCCACCGCAGGCCGCCGCCGGCATCACCCCGGCGCCGACCGAGACGGCGCACACCGTCCTCAACACGGACCAGTCGCCGTCCCCGCACGGCCTCGACACGGCGTACCCGCTCCTCCTTCCATTGCAGTACATGGTCCACACCCGCTGCTCCCCTCTCTTGCACTCGAGCGCGATCCTCACCACCCCCGACGCCATCTCTCTCGCGAGTGCGGCCGCCGGGGTGGCGAGGTCGAGCAGCAGGACGGGCTCGGCGCCGGGCTCGTCTTGCACGGCGAAGGTGATCGTGTGCCCCTTCTTGTGCCCGAACAGTGTGCCGGTCACGGGTTTTCCGGCGGGGAGGGACTGCCGCCGGCAGGCCGGCCGTAGGGGGAGGAGGGAGAGGAGGGTGCGGATGAGCGCCGACCAGCTTCCGAGCAGTCTTCTACTACTGTTATGGACTGTGCCTATCTTTCTGATGACTAGATGTCTTTTAGCTAAGGATTTGGTGGTGGTGGTGGTGGTGGAGTGGGGGAGGTTGATCCGGCTGGTGCAACGACTAAGAGCTGGTTCTGCCGACATGGCCATCTGGGTAAGCTGTGGAATTATTTTAGAAGTGAATGGTTGCTTGCTATAGCTTCGCTAGGTTGGGTGGAATAGTAGCATGGCAAGCAAGGGAGTAGGAGTTGGACATAGTTGCACCGTTGTTGCAGAGACAAGAAGAGAGGTAAAGTTGGGGTGTGAAGAAAAGGGGGAATGATGGTGTTGGGGTGATTGGAGGGAAGGATGGGGCGGGTTATGATGGTTGTAGCCCAAAAGAGATGTGTTCTCCACGGAATTACTGGTAAAGAGCTCCAATAGGTGCTTATGAGCTAGCGCCGACGAGACAAGAACAATCGATGTATATTAGCTCCACCAACTCCGCTCCATAGAGACACATTTGGAGATGGAGATCAAACGGTCACCCCAATTACGTCTCTTGGGGGTGCACACAATACCCACTCCATTTGGTGGATCCATAAACTTGGTTGGGCACCTACGGAGCATCATTTTTTGTCACAAAAAAATGAAATTCAACGGATGATCACCCTGGACACATCCTGGAACACACGCAGTCTTCATCAACGGTTAAGACTGCGCGCGTCCATGGATGGTGCATGCAAGTCTTGGTCGACAAGAAGCGCGTCAATCCAATTATATGTCCTAAGGTTAAACATTATGGACACATTTAAACTAAGATATAAGATTCATCTAAGAGGGGAGAAGATTAATGGTTTGGAGTTTACTCTTAAGTGCCCCCACTCATATATCACATTAGGGATGGTTTTAGCTACATCCGAAATTTTTGGATCGGATTTGGGCTCGGACTTTTTAGATTTTGGATTCGGATGAGATATAGATGTAACTATATCCAATCCGAACCCATCCCTATATTTCACCGTGATGTAACGGCGATTAACAACTACAAAACTCGAACTAATCAGATACTACCCTCAATAGTCAATCCCCCCTCCTCCTCCTTGCAACACAATACATATAAACACGCATCAACCTCCTCCTAAACCTAGGAATATCCAAGCTCACCTTCTGATTATCCAAATAAACACTCTTGGTCACCTCCCACCCCATCTTATTCACACTCCTAGGATCCTTCAACACCGGGTCATCCCGCCCATACACGTCAACCAAGGAACTCTCCCTCCCCAAAACCCTATAGCCCATATACTTCAAGCCCACCTTCTTCGCAGGCCCACCGTAATAAGTCTCGGCGGCCCACTCGGCCCCCAACGGGATCACCTGCACCAACACCGCACCGGGCCGCAGGAAAAGAAAGTGGGTCATGGCAGCCCCGTGGACCCCCACCATGACATCACTCCGGTTCAAAACCCCATAGATCTTGGCCAGCTCCGTCGTCCGGTCAGGCCGCAGCATGAACACGTCGAACCCGACCGCCGTCGCCTCCGCCACCACCGCCGCCTCGTTGGTCACCGCCCGCGACCCTTCCCTCGACATCCACACCAGCTTCGGCCGCCGACTATTGGCCAGCGCCGTTGCCTTCTCTGGCGCGGGTGTGCTGTCAAGTGACCGGAGCCTTGGCCGGTAGGCGTCGTCCAGGAGCCGCCGGAAATCGGACATGTTGTGTGTCGTGAGCGATGGGTTGATGGAGAGGTCGTCGTGGATGTGGAGGCCAACAATGGCGTCGGAGAAGCAGTGGGTGGTGGCCGCCGGGAAGTCTGATACAAAGTATTAATCTCAAATATTTTCCACGATTTTGAATTAATAACAATAAATAAAAATAATAACAATAATATTCATTATATTTTAAATTTTATTATAATTACACTTTAAAAACCTTAGACTCAAACTTGTAAGATTTTGGATCAAAATTTTTCTTAAAACCTCGCCATCGGATTTGAACCGAGGCTTACACTTTACCACGGCATTATTCGAAGTTAAAATGACCCATTATCTAAAAATTGGATCCACGTCTAATTATACTTATTAAGAAAAAATATTTTGTTTTGATCCGTCCCATAGTTATATACGAAATAGTAGATGACAAATTTAATGACACTTCTTCCCGGGATTCTGGATTAGTTGCAAGAATGAGATAATATACAACTGCAAGTCGTTAATTATATTCTTTACAGAAATGATAAACTCATTCAATGAATTTCTCACACAAGTATGTAATTAGCTCAAAATTATTTAATATTGAATTGGGATCAAGACAATAACAAAAAACAAAATTTATAAAAGAAGTTTGTGCTTCCCTTGTTGAAGTAAAGACAAATGATCTGATTCTAGCTTTCATAAGAGTTGATTTAGTGAGATTAATCGATTCATAGTCATTTATATTATTTTTATAATTTTATAAATAAAACATTATATAGAATTGATACATATTATTTTTTTTAGACTTAACATTAATAACTATTTGATTCATATATTACAAGATATTGATTTAGGTAAACTAAAAAAAATTAATATGTTTTAACAAATTTTATTACTTGCCAATCAAAAATCACACAATATAAAATTATTTATAGAGTTTGATTCAATAATTGACTCCGAGAATTTTGTAAATGAAAAAAATTAAAACTATGGTTGTAATTATCTCTCTCCCCGCAAATACCATTGTCAAAAAGTTAATCTTCAATTTTACACACTACGTTACTAATTTTCTCCACTGGGTTTACTTATTGCCAATTCATTGATTAATCAGAGTATTGTTTCAATTAATTAATCACTTTAAGTTACATAATTTTTTTAATGCAAAAACTAATAATATGATTAAGAGTTAAATTAAAAAAAGTTTAAGATAATTACCATTTTCGTTTTTGTGGGGAGAAGAAGAGAAGAAATTGACGAGGGGGTAGTCGGAGAGGTGGGAGAGGACGTCGGCGTACTTGGTGAGCCACCAGTTGTGGAAGTCGACCACCACGAACACCACTTGCTTGTTGTAACGGCGGGAGCTGAGGAAGAGCGGGATGATGCCGTCGTTGAACTCGTGGAAGATGTTGCCGGTGTAGCCGCCCGTGGAGAAGACGACGGCGGGGACGCCGTGCCGGACGTCGCAGCGGCGGGGTATAGAAGATGTACTTTTGATGAGGTTGAGCTCGGTGATGGTGTCCATGACGGCCGTCTCCCATTTTCGCGTGTATGGTTTGATCTTCTCGACCTTTGTCTCGTCTATAGTGTTCATGGAGGTTGACGGGTGCATGATAATGGACGACGTTGCAGGGTTGGTACGTATGTCACCCCTCATGTAGCAAATGTCTGATCGGAAACCTGTTCTGTCGCAACATAGGCCATCCATGGAGATTGTTGTTGAAGAACAGGGTTGTGGGTTGACGATCTGTTCTTTGCTACCTATTAGTAGACCATTGTCTGTGAGAAGGTGAGAACCGAAATGGAACTGTGGAAGTTAAGGTTGGTAAAAAAGAAGAGTCTTCGTAACTACTCTTACCCAAAAACCGCAGCTTGGTGATGGGGAAGCGAGAAGCAAAGAGGAGGGTGTAAGAGATGATGGGGAAGAGCAATAGCATGGGGAGGAGCTTGGGCTTGTTCTTCCCACAATCGGTCAGTAGTGTTTGAGCTTCGGCAGTTGCTGTTGCTCCGACGAGACCATCGTCTCGGAGGTGATGGTGCCGGTGATGCTTCTTGGCCATCTTCTTCCTACCCTCTGCTCGGCTTCTTCCTTGTCCTTGTTTATGCCGAGGAGAGAGGAAGAAAAACAATATTGCCCATTGGTCGCTCCAACGATAAAAGCAGAAATCTTTGTCTGTTATATCTTCATTAAAAAAATCAAACTTCAACCAACGTCTCCCGACCTTGGTGAACAAGACGCCTCAAAAGAGGAGAAAGAGAGGAGCTTTTTACATGGCTAAAGGTCAGACCCACTAACCAGGTTGCTTCACTGCTGCTGCAGCTGCTAGAGATTGGAAAATCAGGAAGAGGTGCAAGCGTGAATGGTAACCTAGTTGGAGATTTCGAGCTTACAGTTCTGCACCGATGTCTCTTTTCGAGTATCATCTTCTTCCCTAACTAGTTGGTCATGGTGAAACTCTAACTGAGAGGAAATGAGTAGGCTGCTTTCTCTCTGCCAGATACTTTCAGTGAACGAATGTGCCAAAAGAGAACAATATTGATGGCCGGACTTTGAGGGAGATAGTGATACATATGGACACGGTTGTAATCGACATGGTTAATCTATCCATACCATCAAACAGGTCAGTAGATGATTCTAAGATTGATAAGACAACATGATTCCCTTTCAAAATAAAAAACGAATAAGATCAACATGATTCATGACTGCATTGACTAGTAGCAGGATTTTTTTGTTTTTCACAAAGTGACTTAATTGTAGAAGTAGTTTGCTGTATCTTTTAAGCCATCAAAAGACAAACCGGTATCAATCAACTATTTTGCTCAAAATATAAAAAAAAGAGATAATGGTCTCCATTGTGGTGGACTAGTCCCAACACCAAGCTAGGAGGGTATATACTATACTGTATACTATTTGATGCTGCTGTCCCTCATGAACAGCTGATGTTCATATATGAGAATTTTGGGAGAATAATGTCATCCATGGTTGCAATGTTACATATGGTGATAAGTTGAAAATTATTTTACACCTTACCATTCTCTTATCTAAACCTGTAGATTTAAAAAGTCGGGAATGGTTGAAACTTGAAATAATACAAGCGCATTAGGCGCAATGACATGTGAATAAAATCTTTCTTGACTACCATGATACCATCTAAAGGCCAGACAAAAATGCCCACTAATTTGCCTCCATTGCCGGCAATCTCGCTTCACTCTTTTTTGACCCTTGGGCTCACTCTTGTGACTAAATACCCGGGCATCAATAGATCATTTTTATTAAAAACAACAGAGAATATACTACAAAATTCATCTTTCCAGTAGTAAAGAGCTAACACATGACCATGTAGAAGTGGCATATATAAATAAACAAAGTATAAAAGATTAGAAATGTTGGTTTTATTGGTGTTAGCATAATGAACTTCCCATAAGAAGCAAGTTCCAATTTCAACTCATATATAGTTAATTGAGCCTCGATCTCATGATGCTACAAATCAAATTCCATCACTGAGAGGAAGTACGGATACATGGCTCATCAAACTACAGTATTCCTCTATGGTTTTAAATTACAACAATTTCTTTGGTGTTATGAAGTTAGCTATATGAGGCGTATTAAGCCGTTCAAATGGATCCCAAGTATAATTGACAACTTGCAATTCAACGTCAAACTTAACCTCAACCCCATTAGCTGAAATCCGTCACTAAGAGGAAGTAGCGATACCTGGCTCATCAATTTTTTGGCAGATGTATATGTAATGAGAATCTGGGTCTTCCAAAACAAACCCTGATTGAAGAGTACCACACTCGGTAAGGGGCACAGGCTCCATGTATGATGTTGGCGAAGAACTAGAACTGGCTGGTCTTTGGAAGCCTGGTCTGGCTGCAATGGCGATGCATAACAGTTAACCGTCCACATGATTGAGCAGAAGTTCATAAAAAAATTAAAAAATAAGCCTCATCTAACACATTTTTTAGGTAATTAGTGAGATTAGTATCTTCTCACAAAATTGGGAGCAATCATAAACAACATATCAGTTGTAGCCATCACACTCAGGCCGTGTGAGTGCTGAAAGGTTTCCTACAGTTACTCACGTATAATGTACAAAGTTATTCTCCAAGAATATTCTGGATGATTCAAATGAGGAACTCTAACAGATGGATCGCCGTATGTGATCTGTCGGATGAGGTAAAGCAATTATTCAGATAGTTCAGACATGAATACAATAACCATACTAATTTTACCCAAAACAGAAAATACCAGGATATACGTTCCTCCTGGTATAAGAAGTCTGCATGCACAATACAATGAAGTAATCAATAGCAGAAAAGGGAAACAAACTAGTTAACAGTGAAATGAATAATATGTCATACTTGGAACTTGAAGGATAATTCATGAAGTAAAGTACCTGCTAACTTCACCAAGCATTTGAGAAGCACTAATTGGAGCACTAGTTCCACACTAAAATTTAATAACACAGTAAGAATAGATGAGGTGCTTACTATCAAACTACTGCTCTAACAAGAAACTAACACAAGTTTACCATTAATGAGTCGAGAGTTCCTGCATCACATGATAATAAAATGATGCTCAGCATAGAGACCACCAGCTTAAATGGCGATTTCTACAGAACCTCAAAGATTGGAAAAAATGTCAACATGTACCTTTATCAATGACACTGTCGAATGATTCATCAGCAAAAGCACTCATATCTCTAACGTCCATTTGCAGATCTAGACAACGAAGGCAAACCTTAGGCAAGGAAAGTCCTTTAAGACCATAAAGAAGACATGACAGGATTAAAAAAATTAATGGAGGAATACATTTTAGTTGAGGAAGTGACTCATATTTTTTCTTCATCATGTTGATCACAACCGAGGATATGTCAATGTTTACGATATCTTCATACCCATCACTAACCATGTCTTCAGATATAACTGCAAATATTTCCAGTTTCCACGGTAACTTTCATGACTAAGTAGCAACATATAACATACAAAACACCAGTAAAAGCAAAGGCTCTCGCTCGTGCATATTCCCAAAACAGAGATAACTTGACTTACAGAAGAGAGTAAATGCAAATTTATTCCAAGAAAGAATAAGTTCATATTCCCTGATGGCCTGGCTTAAAAAATGATCGAACAGTTCACATTTTTTCTTGAGGGTTTCTATCCGTCATCCTCGGATTAAAAAGGGTAAAGTGTCTCTGTGAAATTGCAAAATACTACAGACGTAGACAACCGTCCATCTACCACTTTTAATTCTCCAAATTTAACCACTAGTTTTCTTCCCATTAGTATGGAGTTCTCTCTATAAACACTGTCGCAAGCATAACATAAATAAACACAACCATGTGCCAAGCAATGAAGAGAAGGGTCAAATGAAGAAATCGATTGGCAATGCCAGCTGAGGAAAAAAGAAACTAATTGGCCATGCTACCTGAAAATTCTCGACGAAGAACTTAGCTGTTTGCAAGACCTGAAAGCTAATCCAGATACATCACCTCAAAAACTACTTCAACTAGCCGGACTTGTCAGATAGACATAAAATATTAAAAGCAGCAGAATATCCTGCCTTGATAACTTGTAAGATTCTCTATTACTCTCCAGTAGCAATGTCATCCTATGACAAGTCTTTCTAAATCTACCTCTCAAAGTTATCATAATTTTCTCAAAATATTGTGTAATTGCATGTCAAAATCAGATACCACAAATGAGTTTCTTATTTAATAACACAGATTCAAGAAAATAGCTATCAAATTAGCAATTCAAGAAAAAAACAGATCACAAACTTCCATCACCAATCAAACTTCCCATTCAATTACACAATGAAAAATAAAAACAGCTCCATTACTATTTCACACACACATTCAAATATGGGGGAAAAAAAAAATCTTTTGCGCTGCCCGACCATATTAATCACCATCACACATCCAATCAAAAAGACGCAAAGCAAGAACAGAACTGAGGAAGATACCGGCATTGCCGCATCCGACCATGAGAACGCGGGCCGAGGTTGGAACGTACTTCTGAACAAAGGGGCGCAGAGCAGAGTATCGCTGGTACCAGTCGAAGGACCCGACCTCGTGGGTGTAGCGGGAGTCCCAGTAGAAGGCGTCGCCGTAGTTGTAGGTATTGCAGCTCGACACATCCGTGTACAGGTGGCTGCTCCTCCACGCCGGCTCCTGCTTCTTCCCTTGCCCAACCTCGCCCATTCTTCGCCCAAACCTGCACCAATTCCTGGACTAGAACGAAGAAAGGAGTCGGCTTTCTTGCAATTGGGGCTGGTGGGAGGAAGAAGGGATGAGAAATCGAGGGAATTGGCCGGAGAAAGTGGGAGCTACAGTCAAACTCCGGTGACGGCGTCGATCGCCGGCGAGGAGAGGAGGAGCGGATGGGGTTGGAGGAGATGATTGGACTTGGTGGGCCTTGGGCTTTTGTAGTCACAAACTTAGGCCCATATTTTTTGTTGGGCCTTGGGCATCTTTAGAGTCATCAGCTAGTAGCTAAAACCATGCTTTATTTTTCTTTGAACTTGGGAGATCTTAATTGAGATTGCGAGTACTTTTAATTCATTTCAGATGCTAGGTGTCGCAGGTTTAGCTAGTGGGACGATCGGGAGCTAGGGTTTGACGATTGTCCCTAGATAATCCCGCGCCCAATGCGGATAATCGGTGTTATTCGTGTGGTGGAACAACCTA
>JAVDBV010006259.1:0-10124 GCA_032619315.1 Piper longum
AATTGGAATAGGCCCTATATATATATATATATATAGGGCCTATTCCAATTGGTTCACGATTAGCCACCGTTTCTTACAGTGTCGTAAATTATTTTTTTAACTCAATGAATTTCAGTGACCTTTTGCTGACACTTTGTTTTAGTCATCGAATATTCGGTGACTAATATGATGTCATTGAAAAAATGGCAATAGTTCGTTGTCAGATTAGATAGTCACCATTTTTTTATAAATATTCAGTAGCAATATATTAACTACTGAGTAGTAGTGTTAAATTGGTGACAAATTTTCAACAACTGATAGATATTTTTCCACTAGTGAGGGGTGCAAAGTTAGTAAAAAAAAGAGAGAAAA
Source organism: Piper longum (assembly GCA_032619315.1). Classification (NCBI taxonomy): domain Eukaryota; kingdom Viridiplantae; phylum Streptophyta; class Magnoliopsida; order Piperales; family Piperaceae; genus Piper; species Piper longum. The sequence continues at coordinate 352 of JAVDBV010006259.1, forward strand.
AAGAGGAGATGTACTCTTTTGGAACGCATAATTAGATATGCCACTATATAAAAAAAATCATTTATCCACGAGTTAAGACTGAAAAAGTGTATGACCCTTATTTTTTTCATTTAAATGTCAATAACATTGCTTAAACCCTAAAATTTTCTCCAAAAAATAAAAGTAAAATGTAAATATTTTCAATAAAAAATGATTTATTACGAGAAGACGAGTAATTGGCTGGTTGGGGCAAGTAAAGTAAAATATAATAAAGCAAACGTTCCACAACAACACTGTCTTGTTATTGTTCTCCATGTATAATTATACGTATTTTTTCTAATTTTTATTTTAATTTATATTCATGTTACTTGGTATTCCATACTTGTTGCGTACGTGAAAGTACGTACGTACCGAGCTTATCAAATTATCACTTTTGCTTATATACCTTTCTATACATTTTCTTCTTGACAAATTTTAAGTTTGCCAACTTGTGTATGCCACATTAACAATGAATAACAATAGTCGAGTAGTTTGATAAAAGTTCGAAGCTTTATTTGACATGATAAATGATAGACTTTAAAGTTTGAAATTGAATGTAGCAAGTTTTCTATTTGGCTTGCCTCAAAGTTCGATATTTTGTATAAAAATTTAATTTTTGATGTTTATAATTTATTCTGTTTCTAGGAATTCACTAAGGAAAAGCTAAATTTAGTTTAGTTTTAAGCTTAACACAACCATTAGTTTTTAACAATATTAGATAAAATGAAATATCTTAGTAAATTTTATTATATAACATCATATTTAAATACAAGATACACTATTTGAACTCGAATTGAATTCAAATTAGCTTTTTTTATATATTTAGCTCAAACTCGTACCCCTTAAAACACCACGTGTCCGAAGTATAAAAGCATTAATTAATCGTGAATAAATATACTTCTCAGGTATAAAATGTATCCTTTGTTATTTTTGATACATTTATTCACTGTTAAATACATTTATTTACTGGTAAATAACGAGTACAAAGGGTTGGTGTTCCCAATAATTTTCCAAATAATTATGTTTTGATATGAATTGAGGAACCAAATAATGAATGCCACGCCATGTGTATACCTTAAATTCCACGTGAAGGGCCCCACCGGAGGTAGGTCGGTGGGTAATGTGGGCCCATGGATTTTAATTTGGATTCTGACTACTCTTAATTAACACAGCTTCAAATATGAAAAAAAAGAAGGGTTTTTTCAATGTATTTCTATTGAAGGATGAAGAAGAAATATTAGTCTTTAAAAAAGTATCATGCGACTTCCCTATTTGTCTTTTGTCTCTCTCGTTTTCCCTTTTGAGGAATTTGACATGTGGGCCCCATCATTTAAAAAAAATAATAATTATTACCCGCCGGTGCCCTCGAACAATATTGGACGGCGTAAAAAGGAGAAGGGTCGGTGTCAAGAACTTTTTATGTTTTGTACCACATGCAAAGTAAACGGAAGAACTTGGAAGTAGGAAAAAAATACTAAGAAAGAAGGTAAAATTTTAAAACTTTGAAATTTTATTGTACAGTTAGTTAGTTTAGATTTTAGGGAAACACATATAATTCGATTGAAAAGATCTAACTTGTTTAATTTTACATCATACAAATGCCAAGATCAATCCAAAAACATCTAGCTCTTCATGTTTAATTTTGTCTTAGAGCTCTTAAGAGCTCCGAAATATAATCGCAAGATATACAATATGCATAATTAAGCTTCATTAAGATAAATTAATGACTAATAAAACTTATGAAGTCATCCAAAGAGTACTTATTATTACATGGTTTTATCTCAAAAAGCCAAGTTTGTGATTATACAATATTAACATCTTCCCCTAATAAATGAATAATGAATAGATTAAAGTGCTTTCTTTTTCTACATTATTCACAACTTTATTTATATGTCAACTCTATTTATTCACATTAATTTTTAACAAACTCTCAAGTCAAGTTGGATGTTATAAGGACTTGTAACATCCAACTTGAGCCAATGATTTTCAATAGAAGTGATTGGAGTTCAACCTTCAAACAGTATCATCGAGGACATGGATCTTAAATTATGATCTATATATCATTACAGATGGCAGCGTTTTGATGGTTGAATACTTTTTCTAAAGCTAGCCTACTCCTTTTTTTAGGCTTGAGACGAGTAATGCACAAGCATTAGCGGCATTCTTTTATATCATATTATATTTATTTTTAAAAAAAAAGAGATTTTACACTTATGCAATTTTAAAAGTTCTAATAATAAGGAAAATAGATTGGTTTGATCCAAAGGTGGTGGAAGGAGATGAATATTGGAAGTAGTTATCTTAATTATAAATAAATGTTTGTTCTTTAGAAGTTTTAAACCCACTAACTATTTAACATATTTTCATTTCTAATTGTCTACTAGTGTAAAGAGAAAGCACACTTATAATTGAACTCGTTTTGGGTCATCAACACATGTTACCATTGACAACATCTTATCAACACATCAAACTAAAAGCTAGGATGACCGGGTTTAATTTAGGTTTGGTTTGACACGATTTTCTTTTTTCACACTTAATATTAGTCTTACCACTTGGATGCCCTATTTTCTAGTAGTACATACACCTATTAATAGACAGACAGCTCCTAAGAATATTATTATTATATTGGATACCCAAAATATACTGACTCATGCATGATGGGGCCATCTTAATAAATTTCCTGTGATACAATTAAACTATGCATTCTATAAGTAACAATGATACAATTTTTTTATTGAATTTTTAAAATCTATCGGGTAAGATGTGAGGCCATGCAAAGCTGATATTGGAGATAGACTATAATTTTATACATAGATGATAATTGAATAATGAAGTAGGCTACTATAATCTGATATCTTAGAGATAAACTTCTATTTTGAAGATAGATTTTAATTTATTGAGGCAATATATAGACTGTAATGATTTAATTTATTTATTTTTCTTAAATTTTAATTAGTTAAATCTCATTCTTTCATCAGATTAATGCAACTTCTAATTTCCTTTTTATTAATAAGAGTAGATTACTGGATTTTTCTAAATAGAATTTTCTCAAATTTTCCAGTCTATCATAATATGTAGCATAAGAGTCATCCAAAGATACATTTTATATTAATCAGATATTGAGTTATAGCAAATATCAAATAACAAATTGTTCAAAATTTTACGTCGAATTTCTCTATTTCTATTGATATTGAAGTTATATTTGATGAGTGAAACCAGATCTCCTAAAGGACTGGTGTAATCAGGTTGTAATATATATTGATACCATGGTATAACTATGAAACTAATTACATACCATATAGAGTTTATACACTTAAGTTAATTTCTTAACTTATATCATAATCAATTTTGTAGGTCTTGAAAGGGATAATGCCTTGGTCTTATTAGACAACAAGTGGCTCACTTGTGAATTTATCTACATTCATAATATTATTGGATTAATGTGAATAAACACCAACATAACTACAAATCATCAATAATTCCAAACCTGATCTAACATGAGAGATGCACTTATAAAGAATATGAGAATAAAACACAGATTGGAAGCTAAATTAAATCATGACTTATAGAAGTTTTGATGTCTCATTTGGCATCAAGCTTCCCTTTTATATTAGATCCTTATCTACTTGTCTCTCAATAATTCTTGTTTCTAATTGCCATGAAAAGATGCAACAACTTGCAAAAGTTGGCATGCTTCACAACAAAATATTACATCTTTCAATTTTGTGTCCCCATTAGTTTAATCGTTACATGTTGAATATTTGATGAAAAACGGCGTACCCGTCCTAACTCCTAACAGCTTAAGCTATTGAGAGAAGTACTTATATGATACAAGTAGAAGAATTGCAAGGTAATATAAATCATTTTTTTCGATTAATTTTACGTATTAAGTAGATTTGATGAAAGAACAGGAAGTCCTAACTCCTAACAAGTTTAGCTTTTGGGAAAAACATACTTTAATGGTACCAACATTGAAGAACTTGGCTTCAAAATTTTCATTAAGAATGACCGTTCAAAGAAACCATTTGTCAAAAAAAAAAAGCTTCAAAATTTTCATTAAGAATGACTGTTCAAAGAAACAATTGTCAAAAGAAAAATTACCCTTTATTTGTCTATGTGCAAAAGAATTGTAAAATAATGAAACAAACCAACTGACATAAGATTATTTTGCTAAGAATTTTATAACAAATTATACATGCTTACTTTCACAATTCAAGTATGTTTTCCCCCAAGATCAATACAAAATGAATATCATGTTCTGGTTTATACCATAAAGTAACAACACAAAGCTAATTTAACAATTGGACACTACCACAAAGAAAGGGGCCTAGATACTTCAAAGATCCAAAAAACAATCCTCCCCTAAGCCATACATTTGGTCCTATGAATTGATTAAACCAAGCTAATATCTGATCATTGATTCTAAGTTTTAGCACCAAAAGGGAAGTTAGTTTTTTATATTACCTAGTGGAAAATCAAAGCAAATTATTTGAACAGAGAAATTTAATTTAAATATAAAAATCACCCTTAAATAAAAAAAAAACTTAAAACAACATTTTTTTTAAGTCCACCCCCATGTGGGTGGCAATTTGTCGGCTCCGGAGTATAAGGTGGCCAAATCCCGCCACCGCTCACAGGGGGCAGGCGGCCCCTGCTAAGGAGCGCGCTGGCCACCGCCCCCTAATTTTTTTGTAAAGGGTACTTTTGATATTTTAGTTAAAATTTTCATTTTTTGGTAATTTTTTTTGATTTTCCCACCACCTATTAATTAAAAAATTAACACCCCTTTTCTTGTAAAAAGCTCTTTATTCTAAGTTTTTGCCCCAAACCACCCTAACATTTTCCCAAAAGATTGAATTCTATGTTCATAGCTTTGTTTGTTTGATTGTTTTCTGTGATATGGTCATTGGTTGATATATGAGCAAGGGTTGTGACTTGTGAGAACACTATTTTGTGGGTAAAGAGCACATTTTATATACCATGGGAACAACATTTGCAAAGACATTAATGTATTATCCTCTACTTGATTGATCAAAGAAAACTACAATTGCATTCATTACATGACCTCACCAGTTATACATGTGAACATGAAGATGATACAAGCTCATTTTGCATGTCATTCACGAACAGGAGCTGTTCATTCGGCAAACCGGGCCAAGTTCTATACATCTCAAATTCAGCTCGTTCAACTTGGAGTCTGTGACGGACCAATTACTGCTCGAGTTGATTCGAATTTGAGTTATCTTAATTTGTAGTTACCAAATACCAACTCTTCTTTTTTGTTATAATTCATGCTGAAATTTAATTTTAAAATAAGATATTTCAAATTAATATAAGTATGCTTAAAATAATTTAAGCATGCATATTTTAAGTTATTGGTATATCGTATTCGTCTATATTTCAATGAAATTCGTAGATTGGCCAAAAATTTTATTATTTATATGAAATTTCGAGCTTCTAAGTTTTCCTTTTTGCAAGAAAATTTTGAAGGCATTATACGATAAATCGAGCTAGATTCGAACAAGCTGAAGTCCATTCCCGGTTCATTTAGCTCGAGTCAAACAATCAAGTTCTTTCAAGCCATGTGCCGTGCCAAATCGAGCTTGATCGAGCTTTTGAACAACGCTGTTTACGAACAATCATAAAACAAAAGTTTAATTGGGTAGAATACTTGAGCTTAGAAAAGTTTGATCAAATAAAATGAAGTTCATTTCAATAATTTGCATCCCAGTTAATATCACCATCAGTGAAGCAAAAGAGTTGTCGGTGGAAGAAGAAATGTAACCGTTACGCATAGACTGTTTGAAGAGACCAGTGGAATTTTGTTGGTCCCATGAAAGTAAAAGAAGCCACCAAAAACACAAACCAAGAATAAGCTCCTCTCTATATAATCCACCATCTCTGAACCTCAATTTCCTCGTCTGGAAATATCCGATCTGTTCTCTTCTCTGTACAACTACTTCTCCAGTTTTTGTCATCTGGGTTGTGATCAGAATCATGGGATTCACGCTGGTCATCTCTGTTCCTTTGATCATCTTCTCTCTGATTGTGGGCTTTGGCTGCTATTTTCTGGGCAGAGCAAGGGGGAGGGAGGAGGTAATGAAGGCTTCTGATGGCCATATTGTGCCTACCAGGCCTCCGGGAACAGTTGTTCCGACTGCTTATCCTTTTCCATCCAAGGAAGAACTCAAGAAGAAGGAAGGGGACTCAATGGTTTGAAAGTGTCAAATTTATTTTTTTCAGATTTTTCTTCTTTTTAGATGCTGGATTTTTGCAGTTTGCTGTTCTGGGTTTTCAGTTTTTTCCAGCCTTGTGCCAGTGATTTGGTTTTGGGGTGTGTTTTACAATGGGTAATTTTGCATCATTTTGATGTTGAAATGAGCGCAAAGAATGTAAGATTGTAAAATGCAATATGAAAAATTGAAAATTATGTGATGTAATGTATGGACTACAGTTTTAAATATCAAAGCTCGGTTACAGTGCCTATCATGATCAAATTTATTAGTTTTATACCTTCTTACCAATTAAATTCAGACCAGGTTTTTTAATCTAAAATTTTCCCTCCTTTTGTAGAAAACCATGATATTTTAACCGGCATTTAATTAAATATTAATCAAAAAACATAATACATGTCTCATAAAATAATTTATTTATAATTTTAAAATCCGGTTTCAACCCGGTTAAACTTAATATATCCCATACCGACTAACAATCCGATGTAATAACCAATGTGGTATTAAGACAGCTTCGGTATGGACATATTTTTCCATCTAAGACTCCTCTAAGGGGTTGAAAGATAGTAAAATGAAATGTGAAAACTGTGTGATGAAATTGACCAAGCATTGCAAATTTCTCTTTAATCACGTCTTAAGTTCTTACATTCAAAACAGTTTCAACTTCACTGGAACTAAAGTTGCCTAGATATTATCACAACTTTATCTTATACAAAAACCAGTGTGATGAAATTTCAACTTCCTACCAAGTTAGTTCCCCGGCTAAATGATTTCTTTCCTTGCGTTTGAAGTAATCCATCATGAAAAGCATTAAAAACCTTAGAAGTTCAACAACTTCACGTTCCAAAAGCAATAAAGAGCAAAGAAAAAACTGATATGGAACTTCCTTCTCACGCTTCTCCAATCAAGCAAATTAAAAAGTTTGTTTGATCCAGACTCTCCAAGAAGAAACTGAAGAGTAAAAAATTTTAAGGTTCAAAATTTAGCATTTAAAATTTTCAAGCAAAAAATTTATTAAATGATTTGTAGCCTATTTTTCGCATTATATTTAAAATAGAAAACTTAATTACTCCAACTTAAAAGGAATTGTGGCTGAAGAGAATTTCAACAGGAAGACGAAGGAAAGTTTATAGACCTAAAAGGGTTTTCTTTTAACTCAAAAGAAAGAGCAAAACTAAGGATTTGGCTTCAGTGATAAACCCATGAGCAACATTTTTTAAGCCTGGGCTAATCCATCAAATCCAGGTCTTTATAGATAAACATAGACAAATCTAGATAATCTAAAGAGTAATTCTCCTATCTTTAATACAGTCATCCTTCTGATGCATAAACAGAACCAAATTTTAGATAAGAAAGCAGCATTGTCAAAATCTGAGCATAGGTAAGGGCCTTACAAGCAACCTGCATTGTCAAAACATGCGTGCTGACCATAGGCAAGAGCCTTCAAGCAAGATGCCCTTGATTCTGCTTCTTCTGATCCTCCCTCATTCGCTTTGGATCCTCCAACAGCAAAAGGAATAGTAGAACCATCATCCTAGGAAACTTGCTGCATTAACCACCATCAAAACATGAAGAATAGCCTTTGATTAAATGCCATTTTGAAGACTTGTTCCCCGCTGAGTGATGTAGACATTCTGAAGATAACAAGAGCAGAATTAGCCTCCAATATTGACAAAATATGGAGAAGAAATATTTGATAGATAATTGCAAATCGAGAACAGCATCTGCCTTTTCAATCTTAGCATTTGTTAGTCATTGTGTGTTAACAAATTTTATCAATATTGATACTCTTGTCTCTACAAAGATTAACTGACATTCACATTACCTTTTACATTGATCTTTCTCTTCACATTCACACAATTTAGTCATTGTATGCAAAGGCAATGTAACCAGTTCATCTATCAATGACTATTTTCTCTCACATTTAACGAAATGAGTAGTTTTTTTTCTTCATCATTGAGCTCCAAATTTGTCACTTAAAAGGGTTAAAAGTAAATATTAGATAGTCTCTTTCCTAAGAACTTGAGCACTTAGAACAAGAGGTTATCTAAAATTTGCATGGTTTCAAAGCTAAAAGGGTGCGGGTTCAACTAGAAAAAAAAAAAATCAAAAATTACATTGCACCTTATATCTTTCCAATGAACAATTCATGTTTGTCCATGTTGTAAGCCATTAAAAATTTAGTTGCACAAAACATTTAGCTGGATTAATCACTTGCCCCAAAAGCTCAAAAGTGATTAGAAACGTTCACTGACCTTCTTCATTTAAAAAAAAAAAGTATGCCACTTTTTCCAAGTAAATCCATTTCTTATCAGAGAAAACCATAAGCAGATTTCCAAACACCCAATGCTCAAAGAATAACAAGAAAGAGCAAGAGAATCAGTAACAGAGAATAACAAGAAGAAGAAGCTCACCACTTTCCCTGCAAGCGATGTAGATTACGGTGCAGAGGCGCTTGTTAAGAACAGCGACAAGGCAATCGAAAGCCACAAGGCGCCTCTCCAATCCCCGGAGTGCATAAACCTCGACCAGGAAGCCGGCGTCGTCGCCCTTCGATACAGCTCGCCGATGTACAGCCGCAGCTGCCCCCTTCTCCCACATGAGGCAGCGGATGAGAAAGGCGAAGACAACTTCGAATTGATTGCAACTTAATCCAATAATTAACTTAATAAATGATACTTTTTAATTAGCTTATATACAAGTCACTAGCACTCTTTACGACTGATATGCGACAAACCTAACAGCAAGTCCATCGGGGAGGCAAGGGCCGGCGGCGCCGGCGTAGAGCCTGCAGAGAGCGTTGGTGTGGAGGAGGAGGTAGACGAGGAGGAACGCTGCGATCCAGCTGCGGCTTTCGGCGACCTCGGACGGGGATGAGCTGCTGCTCCTCGACCAGTGCTCGCCGGCGACGTCGACATGGATGATGTCGGCAAGAAGTAAAGGAGACATGGCGGCAACGAGGGGCGGTAAAAAGTTCAACATATATACCAATTTACCCTCTAGAATTAAACATAATAAAAAAAATTTAAAATTTTTATTATTTATTTCATTCCTAAAAGCTAGGGACACACGACCTACCTACTAGATAAAGCTTAATTTTATATATAAATTTTTATTTAACAATGAGTTAACCTATAATAACTTAACATCTCAAATATGGATTATGACGATTCTAAAGATATATTTTATTTGAATATAAATAAATTATAATTATTTGATTATTTTATTATATTTTTTAAAGAAATTAGAAAGGTTCTTATTTATAGAAAGTACGCATTCGAACTAAGATTATCTACTGTGAAATATTTTTTTATTTTTTATTTTTTTAATAAAATTAAAGTCAGTGAGATTTGAACCCATGACGTTCTAGATGAGGTATTTTTATCATATATTTTTAAAAATTTCTTTTATTTTAATTGGATGATTCTTTTACTTTATTAAAGTATTTTTATCATTTTTTTATATTTTCTTATATTTTAATTGGCGAGCAGAGTGGGGCAGGGAGCGACAGTCGGGGTGGGG
>JAVDBV010006260.1:0-10947 GCA_032619315.1 Piper longum
GAAGGAGGCTAAGGCCGGGCAACTTACAACATATTATATATAAACCACGGCAAGAAGGGCCGGACCCTGCTAACTTGATTTAGGTAACAACCGAACAGACAGTAAAAACCCTCGGGCCGATTGCCCGGGTTTTACACAAGGATTAGCAATACATTTTGAACCTAAAGTTTTAGTGAAAACTAGGTTTCCATACAACTTGAAAAGTAGAGGGTGGTTAGGGGATTCCAAAATGGCCAGAGCCAAACAAGAAAATGCAGGTGCAATTGGTACAATGTTAATGGACAAATTTCCAAAGAATTAGGAGCTATAAAAAAATGATTTTCAAACAATTACAGAAAAGAAAGGAGTTAGGGTTGTATTTCAAATGTGATGAAAAAGACAGCCCATGACGTAAATGTAAGCAGTTATTTTGGATTGAAGGCATATTAGATGAGGAAGATTCAGGAAGGGAAGAGAATCCCATACAAGGTGAAAATTCCAACATTGATGATAACTTACCGGCTATTTCATTGAATACTCTTACATGCACCTCTACATCGACAACAATGAGAATGTTTGGTAGAATTTATGCTAGTAGGTGTCCATTTGAATCGATTGAGAAAGTTCACATAACTTCATTAATGCAAATATAGTACAAAGGTTGAGGTTCGAGGTTCAGCCTAATAATACATTGAGGGTGCAAGTTGTAAATGGGCAACAAATGATCTGTGCAGGGAAATGTGATGTAATGTTTGAGCTACCAAGACATACTATCAGTTTTGAATTTTTTTATTGCAGTTAGAAGAGTTCGATGTTGTCTTGGGTGTTCAATGGTTAAAGACATTGGGATCGATTATGTGGAATTTTGAATCATTGACCATGACTTTTACTAAAGATGGAGTTCATTCATCATTGCAAGGACTAGCAACTTCGCCTACTCAATTGTGTCAAGCAGATGTCACACACATTAAAGAAGAGAAAACATGGGCTTCTTATGAAATTGTAACTCTTGGATGGATTAGGACAATGTTTTCAATTCCAAAATTCTATAATAAATGAAGAGCAGCAACAATCGCAAGTGTTGTTGCAAAAATTCAAGAGGGTGTTTCAAGTACATATAACACTTCCTCCCAAGAGAGCACATGACCATAGGATTCCACTAAAATGGGGAGTTGGACTAGTAGCTATTAAACCATATCACTACCCATATTTTCAGAAAAATGAGATAGAAAAATAGGTTAAGGAGTTGTTAGAAGCAAACATCATTCAGAGCACAACCAGTCCCTATTCATCTCCTGTTTTATTGGTGAAGAAAAAAGATAGGAGTTGGAGGATGTGTATAGATTATAGAGCATTGAACAAGGTGACAATCAATGACAGATTTCCAATTCCCAATATTGATGAGCTCTTGGACGAATTAAATGGTACCTCTTATTTTTCAAAGCTAGATTTAATATCTGGCTATCATCAAATTCTCATGCATGAGGATGATGTACACAAAACAGCTTTTCAAACTCACCAAGGTCATTATGAGTTTAGAGTGATGCCATTCAGATTAATCAATGCTACTTCCACATTTCAAGCTTTAATGAATTCGATCTTTGCCAAGTACCTTCAAGATTTTATCCTATTTTTTTTATGACATATTGGTTTGTAGTAAGACATGGAGTGACCATTTACAATATTTGGAAATCACCTTGTGTGTTCTACAAGAGCAACAATTATTTGCTAGAAAAGAAAAATGTAGTTTTGCCATTTGGGAAGTGAAGTATTTGGGTCATGTCATTTCAGAAAAAGGAGTGAATATGGATTTGGATAAGATATCTGCAGTGGTCAACTGGCCAATACCGAATTCAATAAAATAGGTTCGAGGGTTCTTAGGCTTCGTAGATTCTTATAGAAAATTTATCAAGGATTATTCAACCATAGCTAACCCACTTACTGATTTGTTGTGAAGAAAAGCTTATGTTTGGGATGAAATGGGAGAGAAAGCATTCGGTGATCTAAAAGAAGCTTTAACTAAAGGCCCACTCCTAGCTCTTCTTGATTTTTCATTGCCTTTTGTGGTTGAATGTGATTCTAGTGGAGTGGGAATAGGTACTGTGGTGATGTAGGAAGGCAATCCTATTGTATATTTTAGCAAAACTCTTTATGGTCGAAATTGTCTCATGTCCACATATGAAAAGGAAATGTTGGCTTTCATATTATCTATTAAAAAATGGAGCCATTATTTATTGGGACACAAGTTCATTGTTAGAACTGATCATGCTAGTTCGAAATATCTATGGGAGCAAAAGGTTCATACAATAGCACAACAAAAATGACTTACCAAGTTGATTGAATATGACTTCAATATTGAATATAAACAAGAGAAGGAAAACAAGGTTGCTGAAGGCCTATCGAGACAGTTTGATGTTTCTTCAATTCATTAGTTCGAACTGCATGAAGGAGAGAACAATCAGTTGGGTATTTCTGCAATTTCAATGTCAGTACCCCAATGGATTTAGGAGATCAAAGCTTCATACTTGACTAATCGTACAATTCAAGGACTATTGAAGAAGTTCCATGAGAGAAAATTTATCATACTTGACTAATCGTACAATTCAAGGACTATTGAAGAAGTTCCATGAGAGAAAATTATCAACAAAGTGGACATATAGGGATGGGCTTCTGTTTTACAAAAGCAAAATTTATTTAGTTTCTAATATAGATCTGATACCTATCATTTTAAAGGAGTTCCATTATGGAACACATGAAGGGGTTCTTAAAACTGTCAAAATATTAAGAGCTGTATTTTACTTGTCAATAATGCATCAATATGTGGTCACATTTATTAGAAATTGTGATATTTGTCAAAGGTTCAAATACTCTACAATTCTACCTGCAAGATTGCTTGAGCCTCGTCCAATACCAAAGCAGATTTTGATGGCTATTTCAATGGATTTTATCATAGGACTTCCAAAGTTTGGGCAGAGATTCAATATTTGTAGTTGTTGACAAATTGTCCAAGTACAACCATTTTATGGCTATCCCCCATCCATTTACAACAGCTATCATAGCTCAATTGTTCTATGATAACATCTTCAAGCTGCATGGGGTGTCCACATCGATTGTTTGTGACAGAGATAGTACATTCACAAGTGTTTTTTGGAATGAGTTGTTTTGTCTTTAGGGAGTGGCTTTCAATTATAGTTCAGCATATCACCCACAAACCGATGGAAAAACAGAAGTTATCAAGAAATTGTTGGAACAATAACTTTGTTGTTTCACAAACAAAAAGTATCATTCATGGGCGAAGTGGATGGCATGGGTAGAGTTCTATTACAATACAATTTACCAGTCCACAATTAAAATGACACCCTCTGAAGCAGTCTATAACATGCCTCCACCCACACTTTTATCTTATGTGCCAGGTACTGCTAGGTTGTAGGAAGTAGACTCCACTTTACACACAAGGGATCAATTTTTGTTTGAGTTGAGGGAGAATTTGAAGAGTGCACAACTACGCATGAAGCATCACCATGATTTATTAAGAAGGGATGAAGAGTTTCAGGCTGGAAAAAAAGTTTATTTGAAGCTACAACAATACTGCCAACATTCAGTTAGATCCAAAAACATAACCAAATTAGTAGCAAAGTATTATGGTCCATTTACTGTTGTGAAGAGAATTGGGAAGTTCTCCTACATATTACAGCTTTTGAATAGAAGTCAAATTCATGATGTTTTTCATATTTCCCAATTGAAGTCAGCTGTGACGGTAGATATTAGAGTTCGTACCGATCTTCCAACACTCTAACTTCAACAAATGAATTGGGTTAACTCTTTTGATCTGTGTGCTCAACAAGTTTGTATTCCAATTGCAATGCTTTTTTGCTTTGTTTTCTCTATTTGCAAGGTTTTTTGGGGGGGAGGTATTGATACAAATAAAGTTAGTTGGGAGGGAAAAAATAATTTCAGGAAAGAATATGAAGTATAAAAGGGATGTGCGTATGTAAGAATGTGGGGAAAGAAAACTGATTCTGTTTTTGGTGACATTTTCAGAATTTAATCTCATTTTCATTTTTACCATTCCATTCATTCATCATCTCTGGTTCTAATTATCCATGGCGCCTGTTAAGAAATTCAAACAGGTGGACAAAGGGAAAGAGCCGGTAGTTGTAGCCTCTAAAGAAGATGCTATCAGATAGTGATCCTCGATGGGGTCAAACCCTGGACAGGCAGCTGTAGTATGGCCACTGGTTATGGGTGATGCCCCGTTGTCCTGCCTGTAGATTGTCTTTGTGGTGGGGAGGGGAGCTGATCACCCAAGCCGGTGTGTTGAGGGGCCGTACGCCGGGCCTCTACAAAAATGGGTGGCTAGGGTAACCCTCTTCTCCTTATTGGAAAGGTGGACATGGGAAAGGGGTTGGGTGGTGTGGTTTGCCGCACCCTGATGGGGGACACCCTCTGGTCCTTGTTGCCACTCACGTGCTGATGCCACTATTTTATCCGATGTGATCACAACAACATGTTCTTCCAAGATGTTGCTTTTGTAAAAACCTTTGCTGACATTATGATAGATTGGATCCTTCTCCTTACCAATCTCCTTCACCGCCATCAACTTCAACAAAGTTGATCGTTGATTGCTGACAGAATCATGATTTTGTTCGATTGATTCTTCATTTTGTTGAATTACCTCCTTGGTCTCACGCACATCATGTTTTGAGTGTTGTTGGCAGTCCTCCACTACCTTGTATTTTGTACTGTTTATCATGATAGACGAATAGGAATTGCTTCAATCCCAGGGGATTGAACTGCTCTATTACCAATTTGATAGTCTTTGTAAACACTTCTAACTAAATTAGTGTCTCTAATTAGTTCTTCACTCCGATAAGAATGGGATAATTTTATTCTAAATTTTGTTTGAAAGTATTCTTCATTGATTGATTCTCTCTAGAAGGAGTTCATTACATATTTATAGTCTATTTATTTCACCAAGTCACTTGTAGCCCCCAAACATCCCATCAATTATTATAATTTCCTACATATTTGACTCAATTTATTAAATGTTTGAAATGTAAAAAAACATACAATAACAAAATACAAAAATATAGTTAACAATTTGCTTAAACTTGAATTTAAACATTTAGCTACCAATCGAGTAGCATCAGTCATGATAAATGCTAATGGGGAGTGGAATCAATGAGTCACTACACAAGTTTTTGATCAACCACATGCCCTCGCAATTATGTTTTGTCAGCACCGTTTAGGGTCCTAGCTGACTATTGTGTGTGGAAATGGCAAGTTCTTGATAAAATCTCTTGCTAGAGTTTCTTCTGGGCAGAAAAAATCAGTTCATTTCGTCAGTTACTTTGGTTCTACCTGAAGTAGGAGAACCCAAATATGCTCACCCTTATTAAGGCCCAATCAAGGGTAAGTAAAGCATTCTCTATTAAATATTATTAGGCAAGAAATCGCACCATGCACGAGTTATATCAAGAATAGTATTAATTTTACGGATAAATTTTTATTGAATAATAAGATAAACTATAATAATCAAATATATTAAATATAAAGTCTAATTGATTCTGACTTTAAAAGGTAAATCTTAATTGAAAGAAAATATTTACTATAATAATTTAATTCATTATTTTTTATTTTTGTTGTATTTTAATTAGTCAAACCTCATACTTTTAATCACATGCCATTACTGATTTCTTCTTTTATTAATAAGAGTGGATTAGTGACAGTTTTATAATTTTAATAATAAATAAGTGGTATTAACCATGCTCATCTAATTGCTAATTATTTTCTGAAATTGTAATATAGTTACAATTACTTTAGCATGGTCGAGAGCAAGACAAACTTTTATATTGTGTTGAACCAATCACTGCTGTACGAAAGTGATGTTCTAATCCATCTAAGTTTATGTTGCCAAAAAATAAAAAGAAAAACTCTCATCTCCTCATATTTTTTAGGGGAGAACGGTTTTGAAGGGATTTTTCTTGACTAAAGAAAACATTCTTTTATTTTCATATTTTCTTACAAACAAGATAAAGTGTGACAAGTTCTCCCAATTCAGATCCTTAAATGCCTTCCGCTGTTCAGAGATGAATATTAGTTTTTTTCAACAAAGCAATTGTGAAAAGCATGATGAAAGCATATACTTAACATAAATTGCATTGGAGTCCCTAAACTCTTCAACATTAAGTTTGGAAAGCACTCTCCAATATAGTTCAGCATTATTATTGGGCCCTTTTGGCCCCCACCCAAGCTCCAACACCACTGTTGGACCCCAAAAGGAACTTTAAACAACCAAAGGAAACTTGCAATAGGTGTCACGGGCCTCTGTTAATCCAAAAGCTAGCTAAAGGAATAAAGCTTTCCCATTAGCCTATATATAAGTCACCAACAACATCCACGATCGATATGTGATAAATCCAACAATTACTTGATCAATTGTCTATGATCCGTTCATAAAAAAGACGATAATATAAATGAAAACATTTTTTTGTAACATGATACAAACTATTATCATTTTTTTGATCAGTACATCTACAAGCTGACACAAACATCATGTTAGAAAATGTGCACATGCATACGAGCAGCTACTATCTATGTATGATCGAAATGCTGTACTAATGATGTAAATGCTTTAAGTATTGGAAAAGATTGTGTTGTTCATTTGATCATATAACACAATGTGTTCAATAGTTCAATAAGGGTACACTGTCTCTCAATTTGAGGTTGGTTAAACTTGTATTTAAATTGCACAATGATATAATATCAATTTTGCTGACTCAAATAAACACCAAAGTCTTACAAAAAGGGTGGGGTGGGGGGGGGGGGGGTGGGGGTGAAACAAACATTAAACTTCAAAAGATAGCAACGATTTTGTTTCAAACAGAAAAGACAGCAACAATTTTTATCCACTTACTGATGATGGTTAAGATTAATGCCTCAAATAATCCGAAGTTGAACGTCAAACTGCGGGGTAATAAGAGAAGAGAGGGTTCATTTGTTATACAATTCAAAGAACCATTCAATAAAGAAAAGCAAACTCGGTCGGCTTGAGGGCTTTAAAGGGGAGGATTACGTGGCCCTTGCCACTCAGAACAAGCATAAAACAAAAATGTTAGTTTTTTTTAAAACAAACAAGATAAAATCCAAATAAGGAAGAACACAATGGGTTGCATTCTAGGAAGAGTTTGTTTACAATCCTTAGCTTCACTGAGCTCTAGTCATTCCAAAGCTGGTGGTATGGATGAAATGAAGTGGGTCACTTCTTTCCCATGATAATGCTTGAGCCTTTGGCCATTGACATTAAATTAGTTTCTATTTTTATTATTCCTGATTTCTATAGCTCCACTGAATTAGTGAGTAAGGTCCAAACCACCTACACTTAAATTTTCCCAGAAAAAGCTTTAGCCAAGAATTGTACAAAAGCTTCTGATGTCCTAATTTGAAAAGTTTGGCCAAGATGCATCTGTCATGCCACAGCCTAGTTCTCTCTTTATATAGTTTGGGCTTCTCATATGTATTGAGTCTAAGCTCATCTAATTCATTCAACTCTAATAGCCTCCTCTCGTCACACACCTTAGTATAAAAGTTTACCTTTTGAATAGCCCAATGTACATTGTGCTCTTGCTCCAAGGGTAGGTAATATGCTTTTTCAAATACCAATCTATAAAGGGACAATTTCGATTGGTGTTTTGAAGGTTGTTCGATAGACCCATAATGCAACATCCAATTTCAGTGACCAATTTTTTCTTAATAGACTTACAACCTTCCTCAAAATTCTCTTGATTTCACAAAAATTTCAAATTTTCCCCTTATGTGTGGATGATAAGTTGTTGCAACTTTAAGCTTGACTCCATATTTAGCCAATAATGTTGCACATGCCATATTGCAGAAGTATGATCCTTCATCACTGATGATGCCCCTTGCGGTGCCGAATGTTATGAAGATAATTGTTTAAAGAACCTGATCACTCCCTTGGCATCATTGGTGGAGATGCTTGTTCCTCCACCAATTTTGAGACATGATCAACTGCTACCAGTATGTATATATTGCTTTTGGGTAGTACAATCTCATGAAGTCTACACCACATACATCAAAAAGCTCTACTTGAGGGATTCAATGCAAGGGTATCTCTTACTTCCTTGATATGTTCCCACTTCTTTGGCACCTGTCACATTGCTTCACAAAAGAATTAGCATTTTGAAAAGGGTTGGCCAATAAAGTCCTGATTGGAAAACTTTCATGGCTGTCTTTTAACTTCTAAAATGGCCTCTATATTTTGATAAATGATAATGATATAGAATATCCATCATTTCTTCTTTTGTGACGCATCTTCTAATCATCTAGTTACTACATTTTCTAAATAGATATGGCTCATCATAAAAATCATGATTAATTGCACTCATAAACTTTCTTTTTTATTGTGGTGCAATATTTAAGGGTCAAACTAGACAAAATAAAAAAAATTATATAATCTGCTAACCATGGCAAGTTAGATGTCCTGACCTAAAAAGGTTGATCACTGGAAAACTCTCTTGTATTGGCAATAAGTTGGGCTTTGTTCTCCTTATTCCCTTGTCTGGATAAATGATCAACTACTACATTCTCAGAACTCTTCTTGTCTCTTATTTCCAAATCAAATCCTTGTAGCAGCAACACTCATTTGATAAGCCTTGGCTTGACTTCCTTATTTTGTAGTAGGTATTTCAAAGTGGAATGGTATGTGTGAATTATCACTTGGCTACCTACCAAGTATGATATGTATTTATCCACAACATATACTACAACCAACAATTCCTTCTTTGTAGTGGTATAATTTACTTGACTTTTGTTCAATGTCTTGCTTGCATAGTAGGTGATATAGAAGACCATGTTGATGCGTTGACTTCAGAGTTCTCCAATGGCATAGTCACTTGCATTATACATTAAATCGAATGGTTGGGACCAAACTAGTGAAACAACAATTGGAGCTATAAAGAGCTTTTCTTTCACCTTAGTAAATGCTTCTAGACAAGCTTCATCAAATTTGAAAGGTGGATCTTTTTCCAATAAATTGCAAAGTAGTTTTGCAATTTTTGAAAAATTCTTTATAAATCTCCTATAAAATCCAATATGGTCCAAGAAGCTTCTCACTCCCTTGACATTGGTTGGTTGTGTCAGCTTCTCAATTACCTCTACTTTAGCTCTATCTACCTCCAAGCCTTTTCTTGAGACTCTGTATCCTAGCACAATTCCCTCTGTTATCATGAACTAATATTTTTTCCTGTTCAAAACTAGGTTGGAACTTTCACAACTCTATAGAACTTTATCTAGAATTTTTAAACATTGATTTAAGGCACTACCAAATGCTGAAAAATCATCCATGAAAATTTCTATGTCTTCTTCCATCATGTCTAAGAAAATGGACATCATGCATCTTTGAAATGTTCTTGGGGCATTGCACAATTTAAAGTGCATCCTTCTAAAGGCAAATGTTCCACATGGGCATGTAATGTGGTTTTCTCTTGGCCTTCAAGATGGATTGTTATTTGATTATATCCTGAGTAACCATCTAGGAAGCAATAGTATTCTTGCCCAGCTAACCAATCTAGCATTTAATCAATGAATGGTAAAGGAAAGTGATCCTTTCATGTGGCTTTGTTTAGCTTCATGCAGTCCATGCGCACTCTCCAACCCATGACTATCCTATCAGGAATTAACTCATTGTTCATGTTGGGTACAACAGTTATTCCTCCTTTCTTTGGAATATATTGGACAAAACTAACCCAAGAACTATCCAAAATTGGATAGATGGTTCTAGCATCTAGCCACTTGAGTATCTCCCTCTTCATTACCTCCTTTATAAGAATTAAGGCGTCTTTATTGTTCAACAGTTGGTTTGTGTCCTTCTTCGAGCAAAATTTTGTCCATGAAGATATTTGGGCTAATGCCTTGAAAGTCAACAACTGTCCACCAAATGGACAGCTTGTAACCTCTTAGGACTCTAAGTAGTTTCTCTTCAAGCAAAGATGTGAGTGATGCAAAAATAGTCATAGAAAGAGCACTAGGTTGTGTACGAAATGCATACTTAAGATGCTTCGACAAAGGCTGATAACTCTCAAATAAAGTTATTATTTTATTACTATACATGCACAATTTTCATGCACGAGCATCGTTTTCTCTACTGATTATGCTACGGAATAAGAATTTCCAAGAATACGAACAATGTTAGAAATATTAGCATAATCGAGTTTGATTTTGAGTAAAAATTGACTTTTACAGGAAAGTGTGAAATTTAGATCATAAAAAACTTGGTGAATCCTAGTCATGCGCACCGCACTTCGAAGGAGGAAGAAGACTCACAAGTGGATGATAGCAATATCTACATCTAACCCTGCATTTTCTTATTTATTTTGCAGTCATTATGATGTTTCTTGCAAACTAGGATCTACCCAAATGCACATGCAAGTGGGAATCTACTCTACACACACTAATCCTACGATGGACCACTCTTGGATGCTACCTAGTGAGGAACAATTCTGCACATTGTTAGCTTGCCACTTTACACATTTCTGCACATGCTCTTGACCAAGTGGACAGATCTACCTAACCTTTGTAGGACTACAAGATGAAGTCGTTAGATGGCCACCTTGTTGAGTAAGAAAGTAACACGCTCACCTAATATATATGATTACATGAGAACATCACATGTGCATTCGTTAAGAAGGAAACTACAAGGATGTTGCCACGCAATAGTTCACATGGGCAATAATGAATTTCAAAAATTGATTCTGCCAACTCCACTAATTGGAAGGATTAACAAATACGTTGAGCACCTTACTACAAAAGTTAGAAGTAGTTCACACTTGTGTGCAATCATCAGTTGGACAACAATCTACACACATTTGTAGTAAGGCATGGAAGATACCGAGAAGGTTCCTAGAAAACCACCTACCTTGAACTTGTTTTATATATATATATATATATATA
>JAVDBV010006261.1:0-10653 GCA_032619315.1 Piper longum
AAAGTTGTTATATATATATATATATATATAACAACTTTATCATTCTCCAATATAATAAGTACACTCATAATAAATAGATAAATAAATAGTATAGTTTCAACAAATAACATGTTATATACTTATCATCACATATCAAGCTTGAAATTTAAAAAGTCTACATGATCTTTGAACATCTTTGATGACATATCTTTCGTCAAAAGGTCTACAATCATTAATTTAGTGCTAATGTACTTTGTGGGTACTTTATTTCCTTCAATGCACTTCCGGTAATTGAGTTAAGTACTTAATATCGATGTGTTTATTTCGACCTACACTTTTATTATTTTTAGTGAAGAACACATCAGCTGAATTATCAAAATACATCTTCAATGGCTTTAAAATATACTCATTTGCTCGAAGCCCAAACATGAAATTCTTCAACCAAACAGCCTGTGATGTAGCCTAAAATATGAAATGAATTCGGCTTCCATAATAGAAGTGACAACTAAATTTTGATTTACACTTCTCCACGATACAGCTCCGTTAGGAGGCATGAAGTTTTGTCCAGATGTGGATTTACGAAAATCAGTGCAACCAACATAATCCAAATTCAAGTATCCAATGACCTCAAAATTAAAAAATCTCTTATATGTAAGTATGTAATCTTTGGTTCTTTGAAGGTAGCTCATAATTTTCTTTACAACTCTCTAATGCTTAATATCAGGATAACATTGATATCTCCTTAACATTTTAACAGCAAATACAATGTCTTGTCTTATACAAACTTACGCATACATAAGGCTTCCAACACTTGAAGCATATGAAATGTTTTTCATTTGTTTCCTATCAAGATAACTTTTCAAACATTGACCCAAATTAAAATTATCTCATTTCATTATAGGAGATATTGAAGATGTACAATTCTTCATCTAAAATTTCTCGAGAATCTTACTAATATAAGCCTTATAAGATAAACTCAAGATACCTTAAGATCTATCTTTATGAATCTTAATGTGAATGACATAAGACGTTTTACTCATATCCTTCATATCAAAATGTTTAGAGAGAAATTTTTTCACTTCATTTAATAATCTCGTATCATTAGTTGCAAACAATATATCATCGATATATAAGATAAGAAAAATAATCTTACTCTCACTAACTTTGTGTTGTATACATTGATCCTTAATGTTATCAACAAAACCAAATGAAGAGATTATATTATAGAATTTAAGATACCACTTACGTGAGGCTTGTTTGA
Organism: Piper longum; assembly: GCA_032619315.1. Classification (NCBI taxonomy): domain Eukaryota; kingdom Viridiplantae; phylum Streptophyta; class Magnoliopsida; order Piperales; family Piperaceae; genus Piper; species Piper longum. The sequence continues at coordinate 1,241 of JAVDBV010006261.1, forward strand.
GTCCATATATCAATTTCTTATGCTTACAAATTATACGTTCACCTCAGGTTGGTTCATATAAACCTTTTCTTCTAAGTCTCTATTGAGGAAAACTGCTTTTACATTCATTTTATGTAATTCAAACTTGAAATGTGCTACTAGTAAGATAATTACACGGGAAGAGTCTTTATTTGAAAAGGAAGAAAAAGCCTCTCAATAATCAATTCATTCTTTTTGTGTGAATCCTTTAACCATGAGTTTTTTCTTGTATCGTCCAATGTTACGTAATAAATATTTCTTGGTTTAAAAGATCTATTTACATTCAATAGCCTTCACCTCATTAGGCAACTTAACAAGATTCTAGACTTGGTATTATAATTTTGAATTATTATTATCCATCACTTGTGAAAATGTATCAAAATTATTTTCTTCTTCAATATTATAGTTAATTTCTTATAGGTAAATAACAAAATCAGTAGATATTACTGATTTTCTCATTCTAGTTGATCTTCTTAATGGTTCATCAACATTTTCTTGTGGAAGTAGTTGATCAATCGGTTGCTCATTTTCCTTATAAGCAATTTGTTCTACTAGAGCATCTCCAGCCTGATGTGGCTTTCATTAGCTACTTGTTTGACATTCACCCAATTAGGATATATGTCACTAACAATAAGTAGTCTATTTTTTAATTTAAGATTACTTTTAGTATGATCGTCATTAAAAATTAAGTTTTGATGTTAATCACTCTCATTAATTACATCAATCTTAGGAAATTTTGCATTTCTTGATTACACAAATATAGTGGCATTTGATGGAAAATAAAACTTATAACTTTTGGTCTTTATCGGTATAACCAATGAAATACCTACTAAAAGTTTTTAAGTCAAGCTTCCCCTCTTTAGGGTTATTAACCTTGCCCTAACTTAACAATGATAACCCTAAACACGTGTAGGTTTCAAATTCGGTTTCCAACCTTTCAATAATTCAAACGGTGTTTTCCAAGGAGCCTTAGTAGGAACCCGGTTTAATATATACCTTCCAGTCTTAAGGGTTTCTCTCCACAATGAATAAGAAAGTTTAAAATTACTAAGCAAACTCCTCACCATGTCCAACAAAGTCTTATTTCCTCATTCTGTTATATCATTTTAATCTATGAGCTAGAAATAGTATATTGTGCAATAATATAATGTTTTTGAAGAAATTTCGCAAATGGACCAGGTGCTTGTCCACCATGATCAGTATGCCTACCATAAAATTATCCACTTTGATTAGATTTCACGATTTTAATTTGTTTACCACATTGTCTATCTACTTCCGTTTTAAAGATTTTAAAAACATCCCATGCTTTGTGCTTGTTATCAAGCATGTAAGGATACATGTAAGCCACCATTGAATCATGAATAATACATACTCCTACCATTTTATGTTTGTAAATTTTTAATAAGAAACTTACAAATTTCATTGAAAATTATTATGGAAGTGCATTGAAGTTCCTAATTAAACTCGAATTCCTAATGCAAGACTTGTAATATATAAACACTGTACATGACAAAGATGCCCTTGACAGAATGTCTCATACTTGATAAGAATGAAAGAAAAGAATGCCTCAATATACTCATTTCTAGCAATCTTTGTACAGGGGATATACTTAACAGGAATCATTTAGAATTGAAGTTGTATGCTTTATGCCAATATTCATTCATAACTTTTTTTTGCTCGTTTCCTTTAAGGAAGCAGAAAAAGATGCCTCTATAGAGAAGCATGAGATCAATACAGAAACTGAAACCACACAACATGCTGGATTACTTTATAAAATACACAAGCTAAGAATCAAAGTACACAGCATACATTTTGGGGTCAGGATTTCTATTGAATGTAAGTGGTTTGAAGGTTTGTTGTGTATATTGTTGAATGGAGGATGTCATCTTCATGTGTGTGACAATCTTGATCTTTCCATGGACTATCTGGCAATGGTGGCATTGATGACGACTGAATTCGGAATCCACACAAGATTACTCTGGAACATGATTTACATTTCAAGCCGCTTCAAACAAAACATACAACAAAATGAACTTTGCTGTAATGTTCATGAAAACCTTCCAGAGTTGCTCAGAGGGGCAAAACCAGCAGACCCAGTTGCAATAGGTACTTCAAGTCATGTATAAGATGGCTTTGCTCCAACTGGTAAAGGATGCCAATATTAGCACCTTCACGACAGATTTAAACAGGAGAGCTAACTTGACCATCTGAAATTTGATTATGGACACTGGAAGGCTTCCTATCAAAAGATTTTGCACAGGAGCTTTTGAGTTCTGATTCTTTTTTGTCAACAAATTTCATGATTTCCTTCAAGCTTTTTGTTCTTGTATTGTGCCGGCTGCTTGCAGCAGATTCGCCTTGATCATAGCCCACAGACCCATACCTGGAGAACTGTTTAAACACTCTTACAAAAAATACCAAGAGTGCTATGGTGCATGTAATTCCAGATATGAGAAAAAGACCCCAAAAGCTCTTGAGATCTAGCCTATTGGTTTCCATTTCGTCTGCCTTCACATTTGAACAACCATCTCGACTTAACCACTTGTCGTGTATTCGCTGGAGATCACCGTTCTCTGAAAGTGTGAGAATGGCTGTCGACATGTCCACCGCTAGAGGAGAATCCCTCTGGAAAGCCTTCCAAATTAAAACAACAAAATTTAGTGAAATATGGATTCAAAATGATCACGAGTTATTTGTTTTAAAAGAAGACATGAGCTAAACAGCAAAATCAAATGCCACAGTTCACCAGATTCGCAATTTCCTGCAAAAATGCATACAATTGATACGATAGATCTAATGTCAAGCATGAGTTTAAAAAAAAACAGACAATTGAACTAGCAGAAACAATGTCAAGTCACTACAATTGACTTCTGTATAGAAATCAGTATGCTGTAACTGATTCATGAAAAAGATTACAGCTCTCTAAACAGTGAGGGACTGCTGAAAACTAAAAATTTTGAATCAATAACCTGCTGCAAGTATCAAATCATTTTCAAAATGTTCTAGTCTAAAAAATACCACTCTTAAACTTGAAAGCTGAAACAATAACTTACAAATCCCCATCCACTTTTTGTAAATTCAGAACCGACAATCTTGAATTTGCAGTTGCTTGAGGAGAGGAACAGCTCTACATAAGGAAGCTCATCGACAATTGCAGCCACCCCACCTTCTTTTGGTCCCCGGACTAATGCATCGACATACTCACTGGGTTGCTCTATCGACTTTATTCTGGACTCAGCAATGTTGAGCTCTTGAATGAGGTAGTTTCTAACAAACGATCCAACCTGAACCCCAATTGGCTCATTACTTTTAGCTAAATCGTCCATTCCTTCAATTCGCGAAGATAGTTGCTGAACAGTGAGGATAGAAGTTAAGCTAGCAGTATAGCTGGAATTGATGATCAGGACTACGAACAGCCATATGATCAAAACTCCACGCCCAAGAGTGCTCACTGTACTTTCTCCTGAAATAGGTAAGGAAGATTACTTGTGAAAATTTGGAATTTTGACTGTTTACAAAATTTTTAAAAAATATTTAAATGGACTGCTGGATATGGTATACATACTATGTGCAAAGAACATTGTTGAGAAACTAAACCTGCAAAAAGATGAAACAAAATCAAATGAGATGAATAGTGGACATTGAGTCATCAAATAAAGATAAAATTACAAATTAGCTTGACAGTTTGACCAATTAGGATGTAAAAACTCAATCTTTTAGGTCATATTTATCAAATGCTTTGAGCTCTGAACCAGCTGCACTCAGATCATGATCAAAGAAGTGCAGTCGGTTAAAACAGTTATGAGTTAGAATGGTATTTTAGTAAACATAAATATGAAAATTCAAAAAAAAGAATACCCAGTGATCCAGGTTTGGAGTTTATTTTAATGGGAAGGAAGATTAGCCATACAAATCAAGTAATGACATTGCGTTTGAAAATTGAGTAGTAAAAACACAAGATGAAGGATAATAAGCCCCTTTGAGGCTTGAACCAATTGCACACAGAATATGAGAGGAAGGTTGTGAACAAACAACAGATATATAGAGAAACAAGACATAGTCACTGAAAGACCTATCATAATCCAGTTTATATTCAAATATCACAGAGCATTAATCTATTAATGCATTAAAAAATAACATTTCGGTATAGAATAGCCAACCGGTTTCGGAATAATCTCACTGCCTATACACCATGGGTAAATGAGTTCTGTCAAATTTTGAACAAAAAATTACCGAAATGGTTCCCACTAAGGACAGATCTTTTTACACAGTTTCTTGCAACTCAGATAGAGCATATCATAAAGTACAAGTAAATATAACTTTGAGAGAACATTCAATATAACTTTGAGAGAACATTCCAATTGTCATCTAGACAATACATAGTTTACATATTGCAACGCCATGATTTATGCATCCAAGTTGAAAAATTAATGATCTCTTAATGGAGATTTCTTAAGATAAAGCACATCATAGTTTTATTCTTGATGGCAAAAATAAGTTAACTGCATCAAGGATGCCACCAAAGATGAAGCTTTAATAAATTAAAAGGAAATGTTTTCGATCTATCACTACTTATTGCTTATAACTTACAAGGTTTAGACTGTGATGATGATGATTTTTCATACATCTTCTTTCATTGATATTTAGGCCTTCTGTCCAGATCAGATAGTTCTCAATAAAATACAGCTGTGCATTGAATAAAAGATAAATTTGAAAGAGTCCTAGGGCAACTAAACTACATCCAGACAAACTTCACTGACTTGAAACTCTTAGTTCTAAAGGAATAAGAGAATGTCGCTACAAAAGAACATATTATCAGCCAACAAGTGATTAATTTCATGCTAATGAACTGAAGTAAGAACAATATCATCATACAAGATGAACCAAGTAATTAACAGGAAAAGAAAGCCAACTTCCAAAACAAAAATTATTATAAGACTTTCATTCCTCATAGAAAGGTGACGATTCGTAAAAATACTAACCAAAATACCGTGACAATTTGTTGTCGCGGTGGTCCACGAAATTCTGGGTTTATGCGGTGCTCAAGGATCCAGACAACTAAACCCACAAACAAGAAGAAAGCACCAGTCACCAGCCACATCTCTATACTAAACGGTTTCAGAAAAGCCCAAGCGTGGGAATCTACTTTCTTTACAGAAGCCACCACAACAAGGCCTGATTCAATGTAAGGCTGTGTGAAGTCCACAATTTTGGTCCTTTGAGTTGTAATGGCTATATCTCCAACTGCAGCATCGTATTTCTGTAGGAAAAAAAAAACATTTGAGTAATCTGATAAAGTAGCTGCACTGTGAGTTATTCTAAGAAAAAATATTCATACATTCTGAGCAACCATGTTCACAAGCTCATCATATCTTGGATTGCCAACACCATCACCAAATAAGAGAAATTGAGTTGGGACAGGGTAAGGTAACAACTTTATGGCAGCTTCAAACACATCAATGCAATAGCCCTTCACGACATCGGAGCCCCGATCCTTTGCTACAAAAGCTTTATAACTGACACGATTTGGCACTGCAATCGTTAAAGGCTTTCCATTGTATGGAAACACCCAACCACGTGGTTTTTCTGAAGAGTCACCAGGCCAAACGACACCATGAAGCTGTTGACTACTTCGAATGGTGTTCTGCGGCTTATCATACAAATTTTCAGGGACATCAACTGAAAGACCTGAATAATTTGACCAATAGCCAAGCGTTCTTACACCAGTTCCAGCAATATTAATGATGTCAAATGCTGGATGAATAAGATTTTTATCAGAACTGAACTGAACTTGTCCTGTCAACCCAGTGAAATTTGTTACTAACAACTTCCGAAGAAGAGCCTGCCCACTCACAAAATCATGGAGAGCTGAAAAATGAAGAGTGCTATCATTCGAATCCTTCAACCTTGGATCACTTTCAAAGGAAATAGCACCCCCTTCGTTTAAGAAGTCATTAACAGCATGAGCAATTAACCATACAGTGTCATATGCATAGAGACCGTAAGCATTTAAGCTTGAACTTGAATTTCCAGTTTTGGCCAACATACTCCATCGAGAATTAAACTTTCTTTTTTGTTCTGAGACAGGAGTGTGGTAGCGGAAAGACACCACTCCTTGAACAAGACTCAATGGCTCTGGGTGAACTGGTTCTGGTGAGTCTAAAACTGAGGACAGCCATGCTGTGGCTATCCAAGCATACTGAATTCCCATCATTCCAATTTGTTGAGCAGCATCAAATACTTTAAGGCCAGTATCAGGATTAACATGGACAATGTAGACTCTACATTCCATCTGATTTACATGAACCAGCAAATCATTAATTTCATCTTGTGTAGCTCCTGGTGGAAATGCAGCTTTATAGGAGATCTTTACACGTTTCTCAGCAAGAAGATCACCTAATGCGGAAATCCCACCTCTTCCATAATCATCATCTACAAAGATAGCAATCACCTCTCTCCACGCAAAGTAATCAACGAAGTCTGCAATAGCTTTCATTTGGAAATAATCGCTGTGTATCATTCGGAGAAAGTAAGAATATTGCAATGCTGACAGTGTAGGGTCAGTAGCAGCAAATGATAGAAGTGGAACTCGAAGTTCATTGGCAGCATGTGAGATTGTGTGGGCTATACCAGAGGATTGTAGTCCAATTATTGCAACTACATCTTTCTCAAACAGTTTCAGAGCTACAATAGATGCACATTGGTTAAAAAATTAGCTTGTTATAACTTCTGATCAAAGGAAAAAAAAATCCAAAAAAAATCATTCTAATTACTTCTATCATGTTAATGTATCTTTGGCAAAATAACAAGTAAAAGAAGAAGGAAATCTAGGATGAGTGAAGCTTCTTTTTTTTTTTTTTTTTTTTTTTTACCTTCCATGGTTGCCAGAAAACCACTGCAATTTGTGTCATGCAGAACAACATTCAACTTTGTTTTGGAAAGGACATTTGGATCAGCATTCACATCATCCACCGCAGCCTGGATTGCAACTTTCGCCACTCTTCCAATAACTGAATCCAAGGTATAGAGTGCACCAATGTTAACAATACTTGGACTCGTTTGAGAGGAATTTGAAGAAAGGGCGGCCAAAACTCCCAGGTGAGACAAGAAACATAATAGCAATGCGCTCATCCACCCCATAAGTCCACTGTAATGCCGCAATGAACTAATTGCCACTAAAGACTCCATATCTTTGCAGACACGGCCTGCCCTTGAGATGCCATAAACGAGAATTCCTCAACGCATGTAGACCCAAAAGAAGAGGCCAGACTAATATAAATATATCAAATTTTAAATAACTGAATCTTAAGAGTACCACCACCAAAGAATTCTCAGTAAAAATTTCTGTTCCAAGTAGGAGCTGCAAGAGCAATTATGTTAGCCCCCACAGAAAAAGTAAACCAAACACCTGAAGAGCAAGTATCCTGCAAAACAAAAGAAAATGTCAATGAGTCACTAACCCTTCAATCATCCCTTGTAAAAAATAACTACCAAAAAAAAAAACACTAAAAACTGGCATCTAAACAGTGCATGGAAAGTAAAAACCAACTCTATTACATGATCCAAAGATAGCCAAAACCACACAACAAAAGCAAAAAAAAAAAAAAAACACAACAAAATTAAAATTTCCCGCAAAATCAAGTAACAGCTAGCTCCATTATACTAAGAAGAAATCTCAATACAATCATCAAACCCCATCCTTTATCGACTTTCATATATAAAAACAAACACAAAACAAATCTCATAAGATAGAAAGAAAGGGAAGCAGAGAAGGAACAGGACACATCAAGATAAACAAAACCGCATCAAAAGCAAGAGTCTTGGCAAACAGGCAAAGAACCAATTTCCTTCCACAACCAGACAGAGGCACAGCCTCAACACCACCTTCCCCACCACTTTTCGCTATAACCCTTTTCACCTTCTTCCCCAGAACGCCGTCCTACATCCTACACGGAGCAACTACAGCATATAGCAAGGAAACGCCCTGCATCAATGAAGGCAAGTTGGAAGACGAAGAATCTCCTCCTCACCACGCACAGCACGTGCAAATGACACTACAATTCAAAACAATGATCTTAGCTTCCTCCTATAGACCACTTCCCGCCATTAAAATGGTCGAGCATAGCAGAGCAGCCTGCACAGTGACACGGGCAGATGGCCATTGGTGAAGAATAATCGAATGGCATTGCGTTCTCTGCTTTGTTGTCTTCTACTCACGTCTCGTCTCCAAACTTTATAGTTCAGGAGCTGTGTGACTTGGTCACTATGACGCAGGCGTGTTAAACGAGGTGTGCAAGTCTTCTCCTAGTCTTCTCCATAAAATTGTTGCAGGTCATCAACGCGTAGTGAAGAGCAAGGATGGTTTGGCCAAACAGCAGAGTCTTCTACCATTAAGTATATTGGAGAAGACCAGAAAATTTGTTGGAGAAGAAAATGCATGTTGAGAAAAACAGCAAGGTTCGTTCATATATTCGTGTGTATTCGTATTGAAGGTAATGCGTCAAATTTATTGCCGTGCCCATCTCATTGTCACTGGAGGTAGATGACAACATTTAATAATCTGTGTATTTGATGGGGAAGTTGGCCCTGCTGGTAAGGACATTGGCCGACGCTTCTATGAAAAATTCTTAAATAAGTGTTCAACGTGGAAAACATGGAGAAACATGGAAAATAGAAGAGTTGTGAGTGTGACATTCTATTATATCACATTTGACTGCTCTATTTTCACAAACATGGAGATTTAACTACATATTTATCAATGGTTGCAGAAACAGTCAATATCTGATGTGGGCATTGGCTAAAAGATGATCTGAGGATCTACAAGTAAATCAAACATAAATATATTGATAATAAATAAATTATATCTTTTATTATAATAGATTTTTTTAATTAATTTTTTGAGATCTACTAATTTATTACACACCCAAGGTGATAGCAGATAGAAATAGAAAAAATATCCAGATCATGGAACTTAGAGAAAAATACAGTATTTAACTTCTCTTATTAAAAGTTATATGAATAACTACCCTATGGTGGTTATCTTTAATTATACCACTAATTAATATATTTAAATTATAATATATAAACTATATATATATATATATATAATGAGGACTACATAAAATTAGAATAAAATTCCAACATTCTCTTACTTGGTTTGAACATATATCATCATGCATAATATTATCCAAAATATTAATATTTAAAAAAAATATTATACATGAATCATAATGGTAAGTCTTCTTTAATCAAGTATTATCTTCTATGTATTACAATATAAAATATTTTTATGAAGCTACAATGTAGTTTAGACTTTACAAATAAGCCTATAATTCTATTCATGTCTAAACACACACACACACACACACACACACACACACACACACACACACACA